>JBCNJP010006092.1:0-48470 GCA_039602395.1 Deinandra increscens subsp. villosa
GTTTCAGCATCTAATAATGTTTTGCTTACGTAGTATACTGGATGCTGTTGTCCTTCATGATCTTTCACAAGCACAACACTTACTGAGCTGCCTGATACTGCTAGGTAGAGAGACAGCGGTTCATCTTTAACTGGTTGCATTAGACGTGGAGCAGATGATAAATATTCTTTCAGGGAGCTCAGAGCTGCTTCATGCTTCTCGCCCCATTCAAATTTTTTGTTCTTCTTCAATACGTCATAGAATTCTTTGCTCTTCTCGGATGATCTTGATATGAATCTGTTAAGTGCTGTTATTCTTCCAGTTAATCTTTGAACTTCCTTAACATTTTTTGGGGACTTCAAGTTTATGATTGCTTGGATCTGTTCAGGGCTGGCCTCTATTCCTCTTTCAGTAACCATGAAGCCCAAGAACTTGCCGGCTCTTACTCCAAAATGGCACTTGGAAGGATTCAATTTCATGTTGAACTGATCCAAGATAACAAAAGCAGCTTTAAGATCTCTAGGATGATCCTTTGCTTTCTTCGACTTTACAACCATATCATCTATGTACACGTCCATGGTGTCCCCCAGTTTGTCTTTAAACATCATGTTGACTAGCCTTTGGTATGTGGCACCTGCATTTCGTAAACCAAAAGGCATTGCAATATAACAATAAATACCTATGGGTGTCACGAAGGCCGTATCTTCCTGATCTGATGGTTCCATTTTAATTTGTTGAAAGCCCAAAGATGCGTCCATAAAAGTTAGCATCTCGTGTCCAGCGGTTGCGTCCACCATAGAATCGATGTGTGGTAGAGGAAATGGATCTTTCGGGCATGCCTTGTTTAGGTCTGTGTAATCAACACATACTCTCCACTTACCGTTTTTATTTTGGAGTACCACCACATTAGCCAGCCATCGAGGGTATTTAACTTCTCTAATCATTTTTTACTTGAGCAGCGTGTCAACTTCTTCTTTTCTGATGTATTGGCTTGAAAGATTTGTCTATACCAAGTTTATGAGTAATAATATCTTTAGATACACCTGTCATGTCTTCATGTTTCCATGCAAACGTTGTGATTCTGGATTTCAAGAGGGTCATGAGCTGCTCCTCAGTATCTTCAGGGATATTAGTTCCTACCAGCACTTTGATTTCAGGATCTTCAAGGTTTAGTTGAACTTCCTTGATTTCTAACTCCTTTTCCATCTGAATTCTTCATGCCGGTTTCTTTAATTGCTATGTTGGCTTGGGCTTGATGGTGTTCTTCATAGCCGAAGTGTAACAGTCTTTGGCTTCTTGTTGATCACTTAGTATTCTTACAACTCCCCAAGGTGTGGGAAGTTTCACACATTGATGATAGGTAGATGGTACCGCTTTCATATATATCATGGATCCATGGTCTTCCCAAAATTACATTGCAACAAGGAAGGGAGTCAATTACGCAGAATTTCTGCATGGAGTTGACTCCTTCAATGTAAACAGGAAGTCAGATGTCTCCAACCGTATGCTTGGTTTCTCCGCTGAATCCTACTAACACCGAGGATCTTGGGATTATTTCTTCTTCTGGAATGCTCATCTTTTTTAGCACGTCTAATTGGATGATGTTGACTGAACTGCCATTGTCTATCGGGATCCTGCGAACATAATGGTTAGCAATACATAATGTAATTACCAGACTGTCGTGGTGAGGATCCTGGATATCCAGCTTATCAGTTTCGTCAAAAGAAATGACTTTTTCTTCAGTCAATGTCGCGTTCTTCTTTGGTCGACTGCCTTGATCCATTTTGGCTTCTCTAGCGTGTCTCTTTGCTGATGAGAATGAGGCTCCGCATATGTCAGATCCCCCTGAGATGAAGTTGATCACTTTAGCATTTGCTGGCGGTGACTGTGCTCATTTGGGCAGCTCAGCAGCTTCTTAAGTTTTACTCTTCTTCCTGCTAAACAATTCTTTGAGATGCCCCTTGCTGAGCAGGTAACTGATTTCTTTTCGAAGGGCTATGTAGTCATCTGTTAAGTGCCCAAAGTCTTCGTGGTAAGCACACCAATTAGACTTTTCTTTCCATGATCCTTGTTTCTCTGATTTTCTTGGCAACCTGGCTTTATCACCTAGATCCTGCAAGGCACATAACAAACCACTTTTGTCAACCGAAAAACAGTAATCAGATACCTTTGGGAAGATTTCTTCGTCGTCTTCTTCTTCAACTTCATTGACCTTAGGATTATCATTCCTGTAATAGGGTTTGGTTCGTCGTTGCTTTCCGGGAGAATCTGTCCTTCTGCCCAATGACTCATCACCTCTTTTCTGGATCTTCTTATCATCTTCCAATCTGATGAACCTTAATGCCCTCGTTCTGACTTCATCATGGTTCCTGCAAGGGGTCATAGCCAAGTCATCATAAAAGCAGGAATCCCCTCTAATTTCCATTTTGAAAGCTTCTACAGCAGCTTCCATATCCAGGTTGGGGATATCCAAAGCTTCTCGACCGAATCTGGCCACATAATCCCTTAAGGATTCGTTGGGCTTCTGAACTATTCAGTATAAGTCACCGGTGAGCTTCTCAAAGCTCCTGCTGCAAGAAAACTGGTTATTAAACAGGTTAACTAAATGGGGAAAAGAAGTAATGGTATTATGAGGGATACTGAGCAGCCATTTCAAGGCTGGCCCTGTTAGTGTTGAGCCGAATCCCTTGCATAGGCAAGCTTCTTTGATGTTCACAGGAATGGGGTTGATTTCCATCCGTTCCCTGTATTGTGCCACGTGCTCCTCAGGATCCGTGGAGCAGCCTTGCCACAAAATCCATCGCATCCTTCTTCATAGTAGGCCAATAGTATCATGTCCTCAATACTTTGGAAAATAATGATCTGCCCCAGCTTCATTGCCACAATCACCTTCATGAATATCCTGGAGTACTGCAAGTGCTTCAGGCTGCTCGAGACATCTCAAGTACGGACCTGCAAGAGATTTCTTGTATAAGATACCATTTATTATTGAATACGGGATTACCTTGGTTCGGAAAAGCCTGGAATTCTCGTTTTTGGGGATTTCTCCTTCTTGGATAAATCTTCTGATAAGGTGTGTCCAGGATTCCTGAGGATCCTGAGAGTCTATCATTTCTTGATCTTTATCCGCTGTGATGTCATTAACCTTCTGTTCTTCAATTGCTGGGGTCAGGATGTGAGTTATGGGAATCTTGAAGCCTTCTGGGATCCTTAAAGATGATGCTAAGTTTGCCAAAGCATCAGCTTCTGTGTTTTCTTCTCTAGGTACCTGTGATATGCTGCAATTTTTAAAAGATAATGCTAATTTTTTTACGAGGTCTAGATATTTGGTTAGCCTTTCGCCTTTCACTGCAAAGGATCCATTAAATTGGTTAGTTAATAACAGGGAATCGATAAAAACTTGAATGTGTTGGATACCCATATCTTTAGCGAGTTGTAATCGTGCAATTAAAGCCTCATATTCAGCTTCATTATTAGTAGCCTTGAATTCACAATGGATAGATAGAGGAATAATGTCCCCCTGTGGCGATTTCAGTAGTGCACCCAATCCTGTTCCTCTAACGTTAGATGCTCCGTCTGTGTACAGGATCCAGCTTCCTGAAGCTTCTTCGAGCTGCTTGACCTCTAGTTCAACTTCTGGCAGTATGTCGCTGCTGAAATCAGCCACAAAATCTGCAAGGGCTTGTGACTTGGTTGCTGTTCTCGGCTCATATATGATGTCATAGGCACTTAATTTAACTACCCATTTCGCCATTCTCCCGGACATTTCTGGTTTTCTTAAGACACACTTAATAGGATAGTTAGTTTTCACATAAATAACATGAGTTTCAAAGTAATGGCTTAACTTTTGAGAAGCCATCACGAGAGCTAAAATCAATTTTTCTAAATAAGAATACCTTGTTTCAGCATCTAATAATGTTTTGCTTACGTAGTATACTGGATGCTGTTGTCCTTCATGATCTTTCACAAGCACAACACTTACTGAGCTGCCTGATACTGTTAGGTAGAGAGACAGCGGTTCATCTTTAACTGGTTGCATTAGAAGTGGAGCAGATGATAAATATTCTTTCAGGGAGCTCAGAGCTGCTTCATGCTTCTCGCCCCATTCAAATTTTTTGTTCTTCTTCAATACGTCATAGAATTCTTTGCTCTTCTCGGATGATCTTGATATGAATCTGTTAAGTGCTGTTATTCTTCCAGTTAATCTTTGAACTTCCTTAACATTTTTTGGGGACTTCAAGTTTATGATTGCTTGGATCTGTTCAGGGCTGGCCTCTATTCCTCTTTCAGTAACCATGAAGCCCAAGAACTTGCCGGCTCTTACTCCAAAATGGCACTTGGAAGGATTCAATTTCATGTTGAACTGATCCAAGATAACAAAAGCAGCTTTAAGATCTCTAGGATGATCCTTTGCTTTCTTCGACTTTACAACCATATCATCTATGTACACGTCCATGGTGTCCCCCAGTTTGTCTTTAAACATCATGTTAACTAGCCTTTGGTATGTGGCACCTGCATTTCGTAAACCAAAAGGCATTGCAATATAACAATAAATACCTATGGGTGTCACGAAGGCCGTATCTTCCTGATCTGATGGTTCCATTTGAATTTGTTGAAAGCCCGAAGATGCGTCCATAAAAGTTAGCATCTCGTGTCCAGCGGTTGCGTCCACCATAGAATCGATGTGTGGTAGAGGAAATGGATCTTTCGGGCATGCCTTGTTTAGGTCTGTGTAATCAACACATACTCTCCACTTACCGTTTTTATTTTGGAGTACCACCACATTAGCCAGCCATCGAGGGTATTTAACTTCTCTAATCATTTTTTACTTGAGCAGCCTGTCAACTTCTTCTTGGATTATGACGTTTCTCTCAGGAGCGAACTTCCTTCTTTTCTGATGTATTGGCTTGAAAGATTTGTCTATACCAAGTTTATGAGTAATAATATCTTTAGATACACCTGTCATGTCTTCATGTTTCCATGCAAACGTTGTGATTCTGGATTTCAAGAGGGTCACGAGCTGCTCCTCAGTATCTTCAGGGATATTAGTTCCTACCAGCACTTTGATTTCAGGATCTTCAGGGTTTAGTTGAACTTCCTTGATTTCTAACTCCTTTTCCATCTGAATTCTTCGTGCCGGTTTCTTTAATTGCTATGTTGGCTTGGGCTTGATGGTGTTCTTCATAGCCGAAGTGTAACAGTCTTTGGCTTCTTGTTGATCACTTAGTATTCTTACAACTCCCCAAGGTGTGGGAAGTTTCACACATTGATGATAGGTAGATGGTACCGCTTTCATATATATCATGGATCCATGGTCTTCCCAAAATTACATTGCAACAAGGAAGGGAGTCAATTACGCAGAATTTCTGCATGGAGTTGACTCCTTCAATGTAAACAGGAAGTCTGATGTCTCCAACCGTATGCTTGGTTTCTCCGCTGAATCCTACTAACACCGAGGATCTTGGGATTATTTCTTCTTCTGGAATGCTCATCTATTTTAGCACGTCTAATTGGATGATGTTGACTGAACTGCCATTGTCTATCGGGATCCTGCGAACATAATGGTTAGCAATACATAATGTAATTACCAGACTGTCGTGGTGAGGATCCTGGATATCCAGCTTATCAGTTTCGTCAAAAGAAATGACTTTTTCTTCAGTCAATGTCGCGTTCTTCTTTGGTCGACTGCCTTGATCCATTTTGGCTTCTCTAGCGTGTCTCTTTGCTGATGAGAATGAGGCTCCGCATATGTCAGATCCCCCTGAGATGAAGTTGATCACTTTAGCATTTGCTGGCGGTGACTGTGCTCATTTGGGCAGCTCAGCAGCTTCTTAAGTTTTACTCTTCTTCCTGCTAAACAATTCTTTGAGATGCCCCTTGCTGAGCAGGTAACTGATTTCTTTTCGAAGGGCTATGTAGTCATCTGTTAAGTGCCCAAAGTCTTCGTGGTAAGCACACCAATTAGACTTTTCTTTCCATGATCCTTGTTTCTCTGATTTTCTTGGCCACCTGGCTTTATCACCTAGATCCTGCAAGGCACATAACAAACCACTTATGTCAACCGAAAAATAGTAATCAGATACCTTTGGGAAGTTTTCTTCGTCGTCTTCTTCTTCAACTTCATTGACCTTCGGATTATCATTCCTGTAATAGGGTTTGGTTCGTCGTTGCTTTCCGGGAGAATCTGTCCTTCTGCCCAATGACTCATCACCTCTTTTCTGGATCTTCTTATCATCTTCCAATCTGATGAACCTTAATGCCCTCGTTCTGACTTCATCATGGTTCCTGCAAGGGGTCATAACCAAGTCATCATAAAAGCGGGAATCCCCTCTAATTTCCATTTTGAAAGCTTCTACAGCAGCTTCCATATCCAGGTTGGGGATATCCAAAGCTTCTCGACCGAATCTGGCCACATAATCCCTTAAGGATTCGTTGGGCTTCTGAACTATTCAGTATAAGTCACCCGTGAGCTTCTCAAAGCTCCTGCTGCAAGAAAACTGGTTATTAAACAGGTTAACTAAATGGGGAAAAGAAGTAATGGTATTATGAGGGATACTGAGCAGCCATTTCAAGGCTGGTCCTGTTAGTGTTGAGCCGAATCCCTTGCATAGGCAAGCTTCTTTGATGTTCACAGGAATGGGGTTGATTTCCATCCGTTCCCTGTATTGTGCCACGTGCTCCTCAGGATCTTAGATATTAACTCCTTTTGTAACTAGCAACATCTTGGATATTAACTAAAATATAAACTCCCGTAAATATAATGACAAATGTTCAAACTACTTTGACACACTGTCGTTGCAGGCCCGCCACAACGCGCGGGCGGGTCTGAAACTTGTCGCTTATAATAGTCGTAAGTCTCTAACAAACTCGTTAACCAACAATTAACCAAGTTACATTTTACACCCTTAGACTATTAGAAACTTGCTATTACAAAAATTAAGTATGTATTGACCAGCGTTGACATGTAGCATCACATTGTATATATATACAAAGGAGAAGTGGGACTTATGTTTCTGTGCCATGGCATTTTTGTAAATTTGATGAAGTTTGAGGTTCTTTTGGTTATCAGCCCCATTTTAGATCCCACCTTTGTTGTTTACCTCAACATCAGTTTAGGGTTTAGACGGAAACGGATTGCTACGATCGTCCAGCGGCGGCGTACGGCGGTGTTGTGGCCGATGGACCGGAATTAGCGGTTGAGGAGGAGAGGGCGACGGAAGTCACGGAACACTCTGAGATCTCGCATGTAGGAGATCAGAGCTCCGGTATTGATTACAATGGAGCCTCGGAGGTATTCGTAGAAGAAGAAGAAGAAGAGAAACCGAGAGATGAAGGTTATTTAGGTTTGTTAATCGAAGCGGCGCAATTGATCCTCGGCGACGATTCTGATCCCGAGCCGGATGGAAAACCGTCGATCCGCAAAGCAGAGCCGCGACGGAGCAAGAGCAAATTCGTTGACGCACCGGCGACGGAGAGTGGAGAAGGAGCGAAAAGGAGGCGGCAATTTTATATATGTAAATTCTGATCTTGAACTCTATTTCGCTGATTGTGAGTATGAATTCATCAGCACCTTAAGGTGAATTTCTTTTTACATATTTTTTAGTATCTCAGTATATATACAATTTTGAGGAAACGAATAGTTGCTGTTGTGTGATACAACCCACCTTTCCTATTGTAATATGTATAAATAGCCATTTTATTAGTTTACTTCAAAAAGTAAATCAAAATATAAACTGACTTTGATCTTAACAGAAGGATAAAATCCATTGTTGTTCAACATCCAAGTTTGCTTCATCTTCCCTCTACTGGTAAGCAATAGATTATGTGTATCTGTTTCGATTAATGGATTCTTGATTTCTTTCATCTACTGTTTATACAAAATGTTCTAATTAAAATATTATAAATAGGTTGCAGAGGTCCCTTTGATCTGATAATATCAGTTATAGACTTATCCCTCTGATCATCTAAAAAATGGTTGTTTTTAATTCCTAATTTGTGGTTCTAGATCTTGCCTTTGTGTGCCTTTTTTTAGTGCTCTAAAACATAATAGAATTAAAAATAGGAATATTTAGCCTGTGTTGTGTTTGTCCTGTTATTCAATTCAATTTTAGTACGTGTTGTATTTGGCATGATATTTAATGATTTGCAGCTCAATGTAAGATTGCTGATTTTGAGATGAAACTAATTGATATTGATAGTGAGCACATCTTAGCATTCCTGAAGCTTAATGGTGATCAGCCAATGGTTCCCAATGCTTCCTTAATCGATTTGTGACAACGCATCCAAATTCATCAATTGGGCGTTTTTGTGCTTCCATCGCCGGACGAGGTTACTTTAGAGATTTAGGGTTTATGCAAGATTTTCTGATTATTTATGCTCTTTAATATGGAAACGCATGTCTCTCACGAATTTGTCTATAATTAAGATTTCCATATATGTGTTTGCTATAGGTTTAGAGACTTTGTGTTGTGTGCCAAAACTTTTGCCTTAGTTGGATTTGATAGGTTTCTCATCCTTCATTAAATATGTTTAAATTTTAAATATTCTTTAACTAGGGATAAATTTCAAGTTTGGAGTTTATATCTTTGTTTTCACTTGATTTAGTTTGAATATATGTGATAGGTCTCAGATGATGGGTGATTATTAATTAGCAGTTTACTTATTGCTGATAACTGTTACCATTGGTATGTATAGATTATGTTACACTTAAATGTCTTCCTCTACCTGCCAATGGGTTGAATATGCCTACGGTTTCCTCTTGCCAGTTCAACTCTTAAAACCAAAAGTACGGGTTAGTAATTCCTTATAATATTAAAATACAGCAACACTTAATAGCCGTTTTCCTTATTTATTTTTTGGCTCCTATAATTGTATTGAAATAATAGTGTTTTAGACAACGCTTAAAGGTATAAAGCTATAAAGCTAAGGCATGTTCAGGTAGTTAACAGAGATAGTGAACATCAAAATAGGCACTACAACATCTGTTAAAATGACACATATTTATAAAAGTAATATTTCTTTAGATAATTATAGGACAACGGGTTGAATGCTTCTGTCCCTGTAGCGTCGTTTGGAGCGTTTAACACCAAATATATACACACAACCTACAGTGTATATGTGTGATGTGGCGCATATGGTCAGAGGTGTCATACGCTTTGTTGTAATTTATAATTCGTACTATGTCAAATTTGAGCAACAAGTTTTTAGTTCAGTAGGATTTAACATAGGCGTACGGATCTTAGGTGAGTCATATAGATGAGTCTGGTGGAGGATATGCTAGCTATCTACAGAATATTCCAGCCATTTTTTATAGCAACTGATTATGTCAATGGAGATTTAAGTTGAATCTACATTAATCATAGCTAAAGAAAATTTCTTGAGACCAAGAACAAACTATATCATTACTTTAACATAATCTGAAAATCTGTAAATTTGTATATGTTATATTGTTTTATTTACTTCATAGGGTTATAAGTATTACTTTTATCATTATCTTTTGTCCTTCCTTGAGGTATGTTATATATACTGTTTCATCCATTTGTAATTGTCTTGTATTATTTGATTTCAATTTCCACAGTCTCATAAAGCTTGTGCTTCAATAAAAGTTACCTGAAAATATAGTTCTTCCGTTTACTTTACAGGTACCTTTTTTTATATCTTTTTTCTATAGCAGCTTTGCATATTATGTTTTTCATTTCATATGTATTAGACTTTGAATCTATGTTGCTGCTGTTTTTTGGCCAAAAATTGTATATTTAAACCTTCTATTTCCTTTTCCTATTCATAAAGTCATCACACATTTATAAAGATTCTAAATGCATGGCTATGTTGATAATAAGTGCTTCCACTAGGTTTTTAACTAATTTAACTAATTATTACATTCAAAGTTTTATTACTTTACTACCTAATTGTTTGTTTATAAGAATATGAAATTAGTCCTCTGTTTTAACTTTCAAATTTACTTCTTCACATTTCAAAATTTTACTTAATGTAGTTATGTTATAACTGATATGGTAACACCTTTAGGAAATTAGATACACACAATGAAGCCATTTATTGGAAATGCATAAACTTTCCTCTAAAAGTAAAGTAATAACTCCGTGTTCGTACTATTTTCATCTTTCATGTAAAATAGGTATTACCTCCTAAATTTATAAACCTCACTGTTTTCTGTCTCCCTGACTGGTTTTAGTGCCTACTTTTTTTACACCTGACTATTTCTTTACTCTTCATGTTTCCAATAAATTTATTTTTCCCTTTTAAAAAAAAGTATTATGATATCTGCAGATGCGATATGTCTGCGTTATTGGTACAACATTATGCATCTCTATGTTAACTCTATCCCACTGCACTAGCAGTTTATAGTTTGTGTGTTTATCTCCTTACATTTACCACAGTTTGCTTTTCTGGCCGATAGATCTACCGTTTCATACAAATTTACTAGCTACGTCAACTGCAAATTTGTTTCATGTGTTTGTGAACCACACCTATACCCTACTTACTGTTTCTAAAACTCTTAACCTTATGTGTTGGAATTTGATACTTTTTTATGAGATTGTTTGCCTCGACTGTTATTCTGGTACTCATTAACTGATCTTCAAAATTAACTGACAGCAAAAATCAATATTCCCATTTTCGTCCTACACTAGCCTAACCGTATTTCTACATATTATGCTTGTAAGCCACTCCTGTTTAAGCCCACATTATTGTATAGTTTGTCAATTTCGTTTTTTATGGCTGCCAAGATTTTACAAATTATTTTTCTACCGGTGTTTGTTTTATAGTCGTTTATATTTCCAATATTCATTAGGTAAATCACATTGTCACCATGTATTTTGGTTGGAAAACCTTGCTAAAAATTGTGCCCAGAGATGGCCACACGGATATAGATGAAATTCCTCCACCTTTATTGGCTGTAAAAGGGCTGCCTTTCGTTTTTTGTATGAAAGTTCAGCTGTATACCCGGACATGCATCACAAATTTCATTGTCAACAGGATGGCTACGTTAGCTCTACTTCAACCTCAACCAGCCCTCAGACACCAAATCCAAAGCCCAACGAGGCTCAACCCGATCCTTCCTCAGGTCATAGGCAGGTATTTTTACACAAAAGAGAGGGATGAAGTTAGCAAGATGTAAAAATTAGAGAATGTCATTCACAATTATAAATTCATTTAGATGAAAGAAATAAAAGTTTATTTATTTCTTCTACCTTCTAACACCTCCTGCTTCGAGTTTCTCTTCTTCTAGCCATAAATCCATTTTCTTTGTTGTAGATTGTCATGGTCACATTTTCCTTGTATCGAGAAATCCCCAACTTGGATCCAATTATGCAACCCGTGTCTACTTGAATCCAGTATCACGAAGCACATTATTGGTACTAAAGAGAAATGACAAAAAATCCTGGTGATATGTTCATTATAAGCTTTTTGGCATTTACTAATATCAGCCAACGACTTCTTTTTCTGCAGGTATGCCTCTTTATATTGGCTGTATTTAGTTTGTAGGTACATAATTTTTTTAATCTCTTTTACTTTTACATAAATCAGGTCTATTAAAGAAAATTTCATACATAGACATACTTTTTGATTGATGTTTAGCTGTGTTATTGAGTCATAAATTACTTCAATATTTAATGAAAATTTAGGGTATATATATTAAATGAATTTTTACAAAACTGGACTGCATTATGCAATGTTATGTTTGTTGATGTAGCCAATGCACGATCATAGATCTAAGGCACCTACAATTTTGACTTTTTTTAGTTCAACATTTATTAATACTCTCATATGGTTATGTTTGCATTATTTTTTTTTTTTGAACAGCTATTTCATACCAAACCGCAAGAACGCCCAACCTAGCAAGGAGCCAGGAAGGAGCAACAACAAAACCAAGGACGGGACTTACATATTGAAATTATCCCAATCCTCCCAAACAAGACTCGACCACTTGCCTCTATACTTGACCCAAAAGAAACTAGTACACTTGACTTCATTAAATAACGTAACAGCACTAGTCTTGACACCATCGAAAGTGGCCTTGTTCCGGAAACACCATATGACCCAACAAGTGCTAAGGATGACCGCGTAGAAAACCATTTTCGATTTTCTATCGAAACGGGACTCCTCAACCAGCTTAAGCAGATCACCAAACTCGAAGGCATAAATGGGAGGGACCTTGCACCAACTCGAAACGAGCTCCCAAACACCCGCCGCGATTTTACACCCGATCATGAGATGATACGCAGACTCATTGTCTTCTAAGCATAGTTGGCACGACGGGTCTCTAATATCCACATTTCTTCTAGCAAGCGCCTCCTTGGTAGCAATCCTATCTTTCAAGAGCCTCCAAAACAGAATATTAACTTTGTTGGGGACGAGTTTATTCCATGGCATGATGATACCCTCGGATCGATCATACCATCTCCACATATTCTTCACACTAGCGCAAGAGAACAACCCACTGGGGTCACCTTTCCAACTCACACCATGATGAGAAACATGAATAGCATCCATAACATCAGCTCCATCCACCTTTAAGGCCTCCATCACCTTTAAAATATTGCACCAAACTCCTCCAAACTCCTTCCTGCAAGGAATCCGGTCCCCACCTCCTCTTTTAGTATGTATTCCTTTAATAGTCCTACACCACAAAGAATTAGTTTCATTAAAAAATCTCCAAACCCATTTAGCCACAAGACATTTATTAGAAATATTGAAAGGAGTAAGGCCAAGTCCTCCCTCATCGAGCGGTTTTGCCACGTCTTCTTTAGCAACCCAATGGATACAATTTTTGCTCCCATCACCTCCACCCCAAAGAAAACGGAACCGAATGCTTTCCCATTTTTGAAGAACTTTTACCGGCACCTTGTAAAGCGACATATAATACGTAGGGAGGCTTTCCAGAACCGCCTTGGCAAGAACCAATCTGCCCCCGATAGAAAGGTTAGTCGCCTTCCACCTCGAGAGTCTCTTCTCCACCGCCGAAGTAGCTTCCTCCCAACTTTTAACTCTATTCATATTAGCCCCCACCATAAGACCAAGATACTTGAATGGAAGCTCCCCTTTTTCACAATTACAAACACGAGCTTTCTCCTCCACCTCCGCCACGGAAACGTTAAGACCATAAATAGCACACTTCGAAAGATTAATTCTAAGCCCCGAGGCCATTCCAAAAATCCGAAGAATCCTCACCAAATTAGCCACATTATTGTCATTCCAACTACCCAAAACGATGGCGTCGTCCGCAAAGAGAAGATGGGATATCAAGGGCCCCTCATTAGGAATCTGAATCCCTTGGAAAAGACCGATAGAGACCGCCTTTTGCAACATCCAGTGAAGGCCTTCCATCACAATTAAGAAAAGGAACGGGGACAAAGGATCCCCTTGCCGAACACCCCTTTCACACTGAAACTCCCATGTTGGAGACCCGTTAACAAGCACCGAGGTTCTGGATGCTCTTAGGCACCCGTTAACCCATGCCCGCCATTTTGGATGAAAATTCATTTGATCCAGAATGGAATCTAAGAAATTCCAATCCACCGTGTCATAAGCTTTCTCGAAATCTATCTTGAAAAAAAGGGAAGGCACCTTTCTCTTTTTAGCCCACGACACAATCTCATTCACAATGAGAACCCCATCAAGAATACTTCGACCACTAAGGAACGCCATTTGGGTTTCGGATATGACGCTAGCAAGGGGGCCTTTGATTCTATTAGCCAACACCTTGGAAATAATCTTAGGAATAGCACCCACCAAGCTTATCGGCCGATAATCAGAAAGAAGTTTAGGTTCTTTGACTTTAGCAATAAGTTGAATAAAAGCAGCACCGCACCCATTCCCAATCGACCCGTCTTCAAAGAACCTATCAAGCACATCTTTAAAATCCACTTCGAAGAGATGCCAAAATTTTTTTAGGAACGCAAACGTTAACCCATCCGGCCCGGGAGCTTTGTCACTGCCACAATCCCAGACCGCCCGCTTGATCTCTTCAACACTGAAACGGCGCACCAAATCCTCCTTCTCCTCATCAGAGATTGTTTTAATTCCTGAACAAACAATGTTAGGCCTCCAAACATTAGGAGAAGCAAATTTACTCTTGAAAAAATTAAATACTTCCTTCTTAATAATAGTAGGATTAGAAATCCAACTATTATTGATCATCAAACCGTTGATACGGCTCGCGGAAATGTTATTATTCACCATTCCATGAAAATAACTTGTATTGGCATCTCCGTCCACCGCCCACTTTATCCTCGCCTTTTGTTTCAAATCCTCCATCTTCTCATCTTCCAACTTCTTAAGTTCCAATTTTGCTTCTTCCCACCTATTAGTATCCTGCACAGAAAGAGGGAAAAGCAAAGCCAAATTCTCATAATAGGTACAAGTCACCTGAGCCGCCACCTTGTTATGTTTGCATTATGCGATGTTATGTTTGCTGATGTAGGTATGTATAGTTATAATAAAAATCAAATCATTTAAAGGAATGTAATAATTACTGAATTTTTATTTGTACTTTGCAGTGATGTATATGAAGGTACAAGAATGGCACACGTGGATGACCTTCCTGGAATAAGACATTTTCAAACCATTAGAAGATTCTGGGACTTTGGTCAAGTGGACTGATGAGGAGGTTTGTATTAAATGTTATTCTAAATTTCTTAAATTTATTGTTCAGTAACTTATTTGAACATTATGTCATGTTGTTACTTACTAAGGCTAAGTGTAGTGGATGGAGCCCCTTGTGGGCGTTATGCGCCATGTGGCGTCCACGTCAGCATGAGGGGCTCCATGGCAAAAGTGGTGTAGTGGGGCTCCATGTATAACCCCCCTACCAATCATTACCTAATTATTTATTTAATCATTTTTTATATAATTTAATATTAAACATATTAAAAACTAAAATTAAAAAAAAAAAAGACATAAAAACTAGAAGATTTTTTTTAAAAAAAAAAAACAAACTTACAACATTCTTAAAAAAACATGACAATTAAAAAAAAAAACTAATCATCGTCTTGAACATCATCATACGCCTCATCCTCGTCGTCATCCCCATGCTCGTCGTTGTTGGAACCATGGCCAGCGTCTTCATCGTCATCACCATCATCATCATCATCATCATCATCGTCATCATCATCAGAGAAAACACCATCATCATCATCATCATCATTGTTATTTTCACCGACATCCGCATATTCATGACGATTTGCCCAAGTATGCTCCACCAAGTCCGCCATTAGTGCGTTATGTTTTTCTCTAGACCGCATCTCCGCCGAATTTTGAATGCGTTCTTCCATGGATGCTTCTGGCACAACAACTCGGTGTTCGGGATCGTAGTAGGAACAGATCGCATAGCCTCTGTCCTCCTTCACCATGTTGTGCATGATGATGATGCTACGCATGCAATCTTTCATTTTATCAAGCGTCCAAAGTCGGCAAGGATTTTTAATGAAGTGCCATTTCTTTACCAATGTGCCGAACGTACACTCGATACCCTTTCTTGCCGCTTCTTGAACCTTTTTGAAGCGCTGTCTTTTCTCATCAATAGGATCCTTGTAGGTCTTCACCATGAAAGAATATTCTGGGTATATACCATCACCCAATAGATAACCATGTGGATAATAGTTACCGTTTGCATAAAAAGAAGCTTTGGCACCTTTACCCGATACGTAATCCTCGATGATTTCGGACCCTTGCAAGACATTGATGTCATTGTTCGAACCGGCTACCCCAAAATGTGCGTGCCAAATCCATTGATCGCACGATGCCACGGCTTGAAGAATAACAGTCGGACCCTTTTGATCTCCTCGTGTGTATTGACCTTTCCATGCCGTAGGACAATTATCCCATTGCCAATGCTTGCAGTCGATACTGTTGGATATATGGTGTCCTGACCCGACAAATTAACGAACCCGACCGATATTGACCCGTAAGAGTTACACCCGGGTCAACGGACTATTATATCTAATTAATTGTTAATTAGAAATAAACGAACTAAATGGTGAATTAAATAAATATTAATTATTTATTTAAATCGACAAAATCTATCGGTTCAAAATACTTGGTAATTAAAAGACGAGTCGATCAGTTGTTACCGGATTAACGGACTGATCGATTGGTGGATTAAAGGAGATCGCGACCGGGCCCAGTCCGTCTGGCCCCGGTCCGCGAAATTTAATAAAAGGGAGAAGGGAGGAGTTAATTGAAAAGAAAGTCACAACAAAAAACCCTAATCTCCTCCCTCCTCTCTCCCTGCGCCGAACCAGAGCCGAAGCCGGCTCCCTCGCCGCCGCCGCCGACCGCCGTCGCCGCCCGCCTCCACCGTTGTGATCCTTGCTCATTACGATGGATCCCCGTCTAGCCAGTATCTGCGCCCGTCTCGAGAGCGAAGCCGTCGCAGCCCGAGCCGAAGCCGCAGCCCGAGCCGAAGCCGAAGCCGCAGCCCGAGCCGCCGCCGCGGCTCAAGCCGCCGCCGCCGCCACTGCCGCACATGCCCCGCCGCGAGACCACCGGCCGGTGGTCCTCGCGCTGCCGGCGCAACCAAGGCCGCCGCGCCCGGTCACGTCAACGTGGCCGGCGCCGCTATACCCGTTCGCCGCCGCCGCCCCTCCTCCGACCTCCGGCGAGTCGTTCGTCGTGGGTTCGGTCCCGGTGGCTATTCCGACGGAGAAGATTTTGTCACCACCACCGGTGGTATCTCTACCACCGCCGCCGCCACTACCGTCGCCGCCGCCTGTCGCCGCCGCCGATGCCGCCGTTGATGATCTGTCTCGAAGGTTCGAGTCGGACGTCTCTGTTCGTCCTAGCGCGAGCCCGTTGAATCCGGGTGTCTCGAGCGGTTGCTCGGATCCCGCCAAGGTATATCTAATTTATTAGATATTTGATTTTATGTATTTATTTATTTATTTAAATAAATATATTTTCTGTGTTTGTCGTGCCGGTGATTGATCCTGTTACAGTTGCATCCGCGTTTAATTTCGTTTCCGCTGCTAAATTAATTTGGAATTAATTTTATCATTAAAATCGGTTTTAATTTATTTTAAAATCGGTAACCCGGATCCCACTGTAAAACCCAACAGTGGTATCAGAGCCATTATCACCGCGCGCAAACCAGATTCGGTCTTTTTGTGACCGATAGTTCGCAATTTCGACTTAAATCCAGATTGCGAATTAGAATTAATTTAATTGTTATTTTAATTCCATATATTATATTGTGTGTTACGGCCGACCCCTCTCATTTTGTAATCATGTATGAATGTCATGGCGTGTTTTGTCTTTCTCTGTTTGGCCCAAGTTGTTGGCCCAATTGGTTGTTTTTGCTTTTGGTTTATTGGACCCGGTTTTTGGTTTCAAAGTTGTACAAATTTAGAGCTAGGTTACTAGAAGTAGTTTTAGTAATTGTAATTTGTATGTAACCAAAAGTCGAAGACTGGACACACGCAAGAGGGATGTCAAAGCCAGTGGGAGCTGAACCGGATTCCTGATCGCACAGAGATGCCATCTCGATTGTTCACCATTTTGTAATTTAATTTATTTTAAATTGTCCCATGTGATCTCGCTTGTATGGCTCGAGCGAGATCAAGACCTTATGCCGTTTAACACACAATATGCCATTCGCGACAACTTAGTAATTTAATTAGGTTAAATTAATTTACTGGTCCCGAGTGGAGATAGGGTTTTATCGTTCGTGTCTGACGATAATTAAATATTAAAAGTAATTAATATCCCTATTTGGTAATTCATAAAACTGATAGTTCGTGCCATCCTATCTCAAGTTGAACTTGGAACGTATTTACCGGAGCATCAGTGTTGGAGTATTTCAACACCGCACTTGGTGCCGAGGGTACCTTCCAAGGTGGCGACATTGGAGTATTTCAACACCGTGCCGTTACAATCGACCATTTAGGATTACTATCGCTTTAGACGTGCATGTTCGTGGTGTTGGAGTATTTCAACACCGCACCACGGATGTGTATTGCTAGAGTGGGCACGGATGAGGCTAAACGTATCGCAAAATACAAATGTATGTATATAGCGGCCTCATACCGAGAGTTGTGACTTGAGTCTCGCAATTAACAATCGTTGTCAGTTTGTTTACACGGCCTTGCTCCTGAGGCTCATTTGGCGGTCTCAAGTAATGTCGTCTAAACGAATTCTCATTTTTCTTAAAAATAAACTTTACCAACTTATTTTTAAAGAAAAATTAACATCGAAAATACTGATAAATTCACTTTGCTTATTTTCAGAAGGCTAAAGAAAACTCACCACCATTAAGTTCAATGGTACAACTCGACCCCTTCACTGAGTCTGGCTTTCTCGCATGGCAGACAACCCTAAGGAATCTTTTAAGGCTCTTCGGGAAACTCTATGTCATTGACCGACCGATCGCGAGTATTCCATCTTACTTGCTAAATGAGAACTCGCGGTCTGAGCTCCAAAAGCACACTGACGATGATAAGGACGTCACTGACCTGATGTTGTCCAGTATGACTCAGGATTATCGGTACAATTTCATGGGGATGTCTGCTTATGACATCATTCGTAAACTCAAGGATTTATTTGAATTGAGTCAGAGGACTGAGCGAGCTGATGCACTTTCACAATTTGTGAACTGCTCTATGGCTAACGACTCCTCTCCATACGATCATGTCATGCTGATGAAAGCGTATCGCGACAGGCTGATCGACCTTGGCTACTCCATCTCTGACGGGATGGCTCTTGATGTAGTACTCAGATCTTTGCCAGAACATTATCGCATTCTTGCAATTAATTGTTCGGCTCAGTCGATCGAGGAGGTTATTCCGTTGATACCCAACGTGAAGATCAGGACCACGCCGGACGTGCTCAAGGTTGCGAATACAAAGATCTCCAAGGCCAAGAAGGTCAAAGAGGGCAAAGGCAAGAAACCACAGGTTCAGCCTCCTGAGGAGCGCCTGTGCTATGAGTGCAACAAAATGGGACACTGGCGTCGCAACTGTCCCGTTTATCTTGCAAAGCTGAAGATGACCAAGAACCCTAATAAGGGTTGCTCATCAGGTATTTCAATAAATGTTATTGAACTTTTCACTGTTTCCTCCAATTCATGGGTATTTGATACTGGATGTGGTTACCACATTGTTAATGTTTTGCAGGAACCTGAAAAGTGGAAGAAGACAGAACGAGGCCGCATGGACCTCATCGTTGGTGACGGGAAGAAGGTCCCAGTACTTGCTACTGGAACATTTTCTTTTTCATGTTCTTCAGGCCTTGTAGTTAATTTGATTAACTGTTTATATGCACCTGGTTTATCCAGAAACATTATTTCTGTCTCTTCATTGTTTGAACAAGGATTTCGGTATAAATATAATGGAAATGTGATTTCTGCTTACCTTAATAATATCTTTTATTTCGAGGCTAAACCTCGACATGGCATATATGAGATAGATGTTCAAACAAACGACCAGCTCTATCATGTTTCTAAAAGAAGCAAAACTGATAGTAACGAATCCTCGTTATGGCACCATAGACTTGGTCACATAAGTAAGGCCCGCATCAAGAAGTTGCAAACTGCTGGCATTCTCGAATCCCAAGATGCAGATTCCTTCGATGAATGCGAGTCATGCTTATCTGGTAAATTAACCAAGTCACCCTTCACCCATACAGGTGAACGGGCCCAAGGTTTGTTAGGCATTATTCACACCGATGTGTGTGGACCCTTTCGAACCGAGACGAGAAATCGTGAACGGTACTTCGTGACTTTCATCGATGACTACAGCAGATATGCCTATGTCTATCTGATGAAACACAAACATGAAACTTTTGAAAAGTTCAAAGAGTTTCAAAACGAAGTGCAAAATCAGTTAAATCGAACTGTTAAAATACTTCGATCCGATAGAGGTGGAGAATACCTAAGCGCTGAATTCCTGAATCATCTGAAGGAATGTGGAATCGTTTCACAACCCACTCCTCCTGGCACACCCCAGTTAAATGGCGTCAGTGAAAGGAGGAATCGAACTTTGCTAAACATGGTTCGATCGATGATGTGCAGGACCACCTTGCCACATTCCTTTTGGGGATATGCCATCTTGACCGCCGCTCGCCTAATAAATCTGGCACCGACCAAGAAAGTGGGGAAGACCCCACATGAGATATGGCATGGTTCTCTTCCTAAACTTTCATACCTCAGGGTATGGGGATGTGATGCTTATGTTAGCAGTGATTCTGACAATAAGCTGGATCCCCGAGGCGAAAAGGTAACTTTCGTTGGATACTATGGTAATACCGGTTATTACTTCTACCATCCTGATGCAAACACTGTTTCCATCAAGCGGAAAGGTAAATTCCTTGAGAAAGAATTTCTTACTCGAGGAACAAATAGTGATCCAGTGGATCTTGAAGAAATTCGAGATACACCCAACCCTGAAACGGTCGCTGCGTCTGACCGACAAGTTGTTGTCGCACCATCAGACCCAAACACAAGCACAAGCGTTCGTAGGAGCGAGAGAATACGATATGAGCCTGATAGATACCTTGGATATCATGAGGCCTTCGATGTTCTATTAATAGCCGATTCTAACGATGAACCTATTAATTACAAAGCTGCTATATCAGATCCGGAATCTGATAAATGGCTTGAAGCCATGAACGCTGAGATGCAATCTATGCGTGACAATCACGTCTGGGACTTGATTGAGCTACCCCCCGGTACACGGGCAGTAGGGAGCAAGTGGATCTTCAAAAGAAAAACTGACATGCATGGAAATGTGCAAACCTACAAGGCACGGCTTGTAGCGAAAGGTTTCACTCAAACTCAAGGGATTGATTATGATGAGACCTTTTCGCCCGTTGTCATGATCAAATCGATCAGGATTCTCCTTGCCATAGCCGCATACCATGACTATGAGATATGGCAAATGGACGTCAAAACCGCTTTCCTGAACGGACAACTCGAAGAAGATGTCTACATGGTTCAGCCTGATGGTTTTGTCGATCCAGAGAATCCAAACAAGGTTTGCAAGCTTAGCAAGTCCATTTATGGACTCAAGCAAGCATCTCGAAGCTGGAATCTTCGTTTTGATCAGAAAGTCAAAGAGTTTGGCTTTGAACAAAACAAAGATGAGCCTTGTGTTTACAGAAAGGCAAGTGGGAGCGCTGTATCGTTCCTCGTACTGTACGTGGACGATATACTGATCATAGGAAACAACATACCCATGCTTAACGAAGTTAAGAAATGGCTTTCATCTTGTTTCGCTATGAAAGACCTTGGAGAAGCCGCTTATATTCTGGGAATCAAGATTCACAGAGATCGATCTAAGCGCCTTTTAGGACTCAGTCAAAGCACATACATAGATAAGATCATAGCTCGGTTCAATATGAGCAACTCCAAGAAAGGAGCAGTTCCCATGACTAAGGGAACAATATTGGACAAATCTCAAGCACCTAAAACGGAGCGCGAGATAAGCCAAATGGCATCGATCCCATTTGCCTCAGCTATTGGATCTATCATGTATGCCATGCTCTGCACACGACCGGATGTCTCGTATGCACTGAGCGTGACAAGTCGGTACCAACAGACGCCAGGGCTAGCTCACTGGACGGCTGTAAAGAACATACTGAAATACTTGAGAAACACCACTGATATGTTTCTCGTATTCGGGGGTGTTGATGAGGAGCTCACTGTAAGATGTTACACTGATGCTAGTTTTCAGACTGACCGAGATGACTCTCGCTCGCAGTCAGGATTCGTATTCACTCTTAACGGAGGGGCTGTTTCTTGGAGAAGCTCAAAACAGCCAGTAGTAGCTGATTCTACTACTGAATCCGAATACATAGCCGCCTCAGAAGCTGCTAAAGAAGCCGTGTGGATGAAGAAGTTCATATCCGATCTCGATGCTGTGCCGAGTATTAGGCAGCCCATCGAGATGCTATGCGATAACACTGGCGCTATAGCTCAAGCCAAAGAGCAACGGTCCCATAAGATGGCCAAGCACGTACTGAGGAAGTTCCACTACATAAGAGAAGTAGTCGACAGAAATGAAATCAAAATAAGCAAAGTACACACAGATCAAAACTTAGCTGATCCCTTCACTAAGCCTATGACTCAGGAGACTCATATACGCCACAGAGAAGCGATAGGGCTTAGATTAGCTAAAGACATGTTTTGATTCAGTATTTGGATGTATGAACACAAAACAGTTATCTATATTATTCTTATTCCATCTGGTTTATGCAATAATGAATTACATAACTGTGTTCGATATTTATACGTTTAATCCATGGACAATAAGTTCTTGTCCTAAATGTCCGTAGTCGATTAGTGAGTGGGAGCTCTACTAAAGTAAGACTATTGTGACTAGTTGAACCTTAAAGTTGTTTAACGTTCAAAACTCACAGACCTCATTGGTGAATGACGTTGGACGTAACTCGCATCATGCAACGCAAACATGGAAGTCTTGCTTGCTTGATTAAATGCATGCTCTAATGTATCCTTAGACCTGAGACGCATATTCGAACTCCTCTCTACTAAAGAACATTCTTTGATTGTAGTCTAACGTTGTCGCGTAACTGCCAGCCATAACGGCTACTTTTGGGAATGGCTCTGAGGTTTAGTGGGAGCTGTATGCCTCAACAAGGGATTCTGTACTCTTGCTTCGGCAACAGTTAGACATAAAGGCGCCCTCGTTGATTCCAAGTGATAAGTGTGAGGCCTCACCCAAACTTACTGTGTGTTTGTTGGATCACTTCGAATTGTATCGAGAATGAAAATCGATGAATAAAATATGGGAGTCCATGTCCCATAGTTCATCAATGTCTTATACAGAAAGGAACATATGACAATGAATGCACAAGTCGTCAGTCTGCTTGATGGTCAATCAGATATACTTTGGCAAAACGACTTAAAGTGTCAATATTAGTTGGTGTAGCTATGCATAGCTAGAGTGCCTCTGGCTGCGATCGTTAAACTGTCGCGTTCAGTCCAAGTGGGAGACTGTTGGATATATGGTGTCCTGACCCGACAAATTAACGAACCCGACCGATATTGACCCGTAAGAGTTACACCCGGGTCAACGGACTATTATATCTAATTAATTGTTAATTAGAAATAAACGAACTAAATGGTGAATTAAATAAATATTAATTATTTATTTAAATCGACAAAATCTATCGGTTCAAAATACTTGGTAATTAAAAGACGAGTCGATCAGTTGTTACCGGATTAACGGACTGATCGATTGGTGGATTAAAGGAGATCGCGACCGGGCCCAGTCCGTCTGGCCCCGGTCCGCGAAATTTAATAAAAGGGAGAAGGGAGGAGTTAATTGAAAAGAAAGTCACAACAAAAAACCCTAATCTCCTCCCTCCTCTCTCCCTGCGCCGAACCAGAGCCGAAGCCGGCTCCCTCGCCGCCGCCGCCGACCGCCGTCGCCGCCCGCCTCCACCGTTGTGATCCTTGCTCATTACGATGGATCCCCGTCTAGCCAGTATCTGCGCCCGTCTCGAGAGCGAAGCCGTCGCAGCCCGAGCCGAAGCCGCAGCCCGAGCCGAAGCCGAAGCCGCAGCCCGAGCCGCCGCCGCGGCTCAAGCCGCCGCCGCCGCCACTGCCGCACATGCCCCGCCGCGAGACCACCGGCCGGTGGTCCTCGCGCTGCCGGCGCAACCAAGGCCGCCGCGCCCGGTCACGTCAACGTGGCCGGCGCCGCTATACCCGTTCGCCGCCGCCGCCCCTCCTCCGACCTCCGGCGAGTCGTTCGTCGTGGGTTCGGTCCCGGTGGCTATTCCGACGGAGAAGATTTTGTCACCACCACCGGTGGTATCTCTACCACCGCCGCCGCCACTACCGTCGCCGCCGCCTGTCGCCGCCGCCGATGCCGCCGTTGATGATCTGTCTCGAAGGTTCGAGTCGGACGTCTCTGTTCGTCCTAGCGCGAGCCCGTTGAATCCGGGTGTCTCGAGCGGTTGCTCGGATCCCGCCAAGGTATATCTAATTTATTAGATATTTGATTTTATGTATTTATTTATTTATTTAAATAAATATATTTTCTGTGTTTGTCGTGCCGGTGATTGATCCTGTTACAGTTGCATCCGCGTTTAATTTCGTTTCCGCTGCTAAATTAATTTGGAATTAATTTTATCATTAAAATCGGTTTTAATTTATTTTAAAATCGGTAACCCGGATCCCACTGTAAAACCCAACAGATACTTCCGATCATTCCCGGTAGACCATACTTCTTATCATGTCGGTCATACAGCAATTGTAGATCATTCCACGTCGGTTTTCTTAAATAACGTGGACCGTACAATATACGCATTCCTAGCACAATTTAAAAATAATATATGATGTAAAAATATTGAAAGAAGTTAAAAAAACAATAACAATTTCTAAAAATAATGGTAGAACAATTTTAAAGAATAATTATATTTAACATTTAAAATAAAACTACAACAATTTAAAAAAAAAAAACAATAACAATTTAAAAAAATACCTTTCGCAAAGTGTTCCAACGTATCTCGTGTTGTCTTTTCCGCCATTTTTAAATATTCGTCGTTGATGTCGGTCGTTGTCCCGTACGCCAAGACACGTAATGCGGAGGTAACCTTTTGAATAGCTGTAAATCCAAGCTTCCCGCGTGCGTCACAACGTTGTTGAAAATACGGAAACTCTCGTTCAAGATCGTTTACAATACGTAAGAACATTCGTTTACTCATCCGGAAACGATTGAAGAACGTCGCAGCACTTCGGTATGTAGGTCTGGCGGAAAAATAGTCGTTCATCAAGTTCCTATTTGCCGCCTCACGATCGCGTTCAATTTGCGTTCTACGTATAACGGGACGAGGAATGGGAGGTGGTTCCATTTGCATCACGTACGAAACGATCTCGTCTTCTATCTCATCGTCGAAATCGTAGAAAATAGAAGAAGAACTTGATTGTGGAGAGCTCATTTTTTTAAAAAAAATGGAAGAATATATATGTAGATGGAGAGTGTTGTGTGTAAAATATTGAAAGAATGTTGTGTATGTGTATATATATATATGAAGGGCTTAAGAAAAAAAAAAAAAAAAAGGATTCAAACTAGCCGTTCAACGGCTAGTTTTTTTGGAAACCACAATTCTCTCGGCGCCATGTACAAAACGCCCCTTGCAAAATTTCCTAAGATGGCGCCCCGGGGGGCGGTGGCCGGCGTTATAAGGGCGTTATGGGGCTCCATGGCGCCCCCATGGAGCCCCATTACGGACAGCCTAAATGCATTGGATTCCTTCATTGTTGTGGAGAGGGGCAAATTATAACATGTTCTGTTTTGTTTCCATTCTTTGAATATAAATGTGGGGAGGTTGTTGCTATAGTTGTTTCTCCTGATTGTCGAGAACAAGGACAACGAGACATGGTATAATTGTTAACTTATGCTTGTATACGGGTCAATTTGGGTTCACCTACAGCTTTTAACTTTGTTTAAACAATTAGAGTGTCAAATGTGACATCTTTTTTAAATAACGAGCTATGCGTATGAGTGCTCTCACTTTTTGCCTATAGTTTTTACTGTGGCTAATTGTTATTAATCCTCACTACAAACTTACAGATTATATTGAGAAAAAAACATCCTCCATAGGACTACAAAGGTTTTTTTTTTGTTGACAATTCGCACAGCAGACTGGTAAGTTTCCACTTTCAATGCCGATTTACTCCAGTAATGAACAAATTTGTAAGCCTAACTAGAAATCTTCACATTTTAACAGGTTTATAAGGCATGGGTTTACAGAGTGCTTGATTGAATATATACCTGTGAAAAGGATAAAAAGGATAGATCTGTCCCGTGGATCCAAGTATTACATGAAGCAGCTGCTACCAGATACGAGTGGTATTCGTGTTAATAGTATGTTTTCATTAGAGCACTCTAACCACCTTTACCTCTCAGCACTTTAACCACCTTTACCATTTCCAGCTGGCCTATATCCCTGCAGCGCCAATCACTCTAAACTTTTAATCTTCGTTAGCTTCTAATCCGTTTGCTCTTCTACCGATCTTTTTTTCAGACTCCACATCCGAACCACTGATTCGTTTTCAACATGTTATGAATGTTAAAAGACAATAGGTAATCTTCCCATGTTTATATTTGTTTGTATCTATGTTATGTAAGCCTATGTTGTATAATCTAAAAATAATTTTGACGCTTGCAGTATTTGTATTACTTTTTTAAACCGTGGCGTGCGCAACGACCCAATATGACTCGGTCAGTCTTCCAAATCTATATTTAATCTATATTTAATATATTTTATTCACTCTTTCAGATATTTTTCTAAATTACCGCAGCAACGCGCGGTCGATCTCTAGTTATATATATAACGATGAACATTGGAAATGAATAGTAGATTTTTCTGTTTTCATACATTAGCCATAATAGTTTGAGACTTTGACATTTTCTACCCTTAAACTTGTACAATTTGTTTTGCCTCTTTTTAAACAGAATAGTAGAGTTTAGGTTTTCATAGTTTAGCCACATATGTTTCATACTTTTACGTTTTTTACCCCCTAACTTTTATTTTATTTTTTGTTTTAGGTTTTGTGGTCTTCTAGCCACAAAACTTTATAGTTTTACGTTTGATACCCCTTGAGTTTTCCAACTTTTGTTTGTTTGTATTTTTTGTTTTTAGTTAAAGTTTTCGACTTTGAAGACGACCTTTTTATAGTTTCTACTTTGGCCACAAAACTTTTATAGTTTTACGTTTTATACTCCTCAAGTTTTTCATTTCTTTGTTTTTGTTTTAAGTTAGAGTTTTCGGCTTTGACCACAACCTTTTTATAGTTTTATTAGACTTTTATATTTATACCCCTTAACTTTTTTACTTTCATTTTTTAGTATATTTTTTATAATTTTATACTTTCACCATGAAACTTTTAGACTTTTATGTTTTATACTCCTTATCTTTTCTGTTTTCTTTTATTGTTATAATTTTAGAGTTTTTGACTTTAGCCATGACTTTTTTATAGTTTTATATTTTGACCACATTAAAACCTTTTTTACTTAAACTGACAGGTAAATGGGTGGCCCGCCGCGAAGCGAAGGCGGATAACCAACTAGTTATTAACAGAATATTCATTTATTTTATAATTTATACCATCTACTCCAAACAAGTACTATCTTTACACTTATTACTTATGAATTTTTCAATAACGCGCGGTTTTTAGGCCACCTGGTATGGGTGGCGTGATCACCCATCACGCAGCCATCAAGCCGCCAATCTCCATGCCTCTCTTCCATGAAAGTGCAACGCCAACTTTGTGCGCCACATTCTCCACACAACACTTTTGTGCGCCAAGCCTCTCTTCTCCATTATCAATCCACTCACATCTTGAGACATCAATATTCCATTTAATTTTTTTAAGTAAAAAACATTATAACACCACACCACATGGAGTGTATCCTATGTATGTGGTAGTGGTAACGAATCCAGTCATCGCTTACGTGACGACCACACCACATAGAGTATACCTCATGCCCTTAAAAAATGTCATTCTATTATCATCTCTCATGTAAAAACAAATTAAAAATCCTAGATCATGTCTTAGAAAGCATAATCCAAACATAACTAGAGTATAATACTCTAATGATTGATATAATCTTATGCGAAAACAATAACATGAAAAAAAAAGTATGAGTTGATACAACAATTTTTTTAATGAGATTACAGTGACATTTTTGTCTATAAACGGAAGTTTCTTTTTTATTCACGGGAATCGAAATTCTTTGTCCACAGGTAAGCAATACGTCTCATTCCTTTACTCACGAGATCGGAATTACATCTTAATAATTAATTCTGATATTCATCTTTATCTGATACGATTATTTCTTAAAGAATCCCAAACCACACCTATTACAACACTTAATAATATGACAAGTTGTATTCGTTTTGTTATAAATTTTTAAGTGGTAGTTAGTAAATTTAGCTCTTACTATTATGACCAATAATGATTTAATTTCAATGTGGCTAAAGTATAGTAAATGGTCGTTTGGTATCTGAAAATTCGTTCGAATATCAATTGGAATTAGGATTTGAATTCAAAGAAATTTGATTTGAAATCTATAAAGTGATTGGAATTTTAAAGAATTAAAATTTATAAAAAAAATGAAATTTAAAACGACTGGAATCGCTACAAATGAATTTTGAAATTTAAAGGAATTTGCCATGTTGCTTGCCTCGGGCAAGGAATGTCGGACAACACGTGTCAGTCCTAAAGGGTTGGATTGGGCGGCGACATTTGCCAGTGTGGAAGAAGGTGAAATCTTTCATAAGTAGGAATGAATGTGAAATTCATTAAATGGAGGAATTTGATAGAATTTAATCAAATTTCAATTTCAATTCCTATTCATTAATTAAAGGGGTAACTTTGTAAAAACATAACCAACTTTCGATTTTGTTTCAATTAGGTCACTCAAACTTTTTTTTGTTCTAATCAGGTAACTTAACTTTAAAATATGTTCTAATCCTAGATAAATGACCTGATTAGCAGGTAACCTCATCAAATTTTTTTATAAAAACTGATTTTTTTTTTATAAAAAAATGAATTTTTTATAAAAAAAGAATTTTTTTAATCAAAAATCGAAATTTTATAAAAAACGTTTTTCATAAATACAATTTTTTTAATAAAAACGTTTTTTATAAAAAAATGTTTTTTTTATAAAAAACGAAAAAAAGTTATAAAAAAATCGTTTTTATAAAAAATGTTATAAAAACGTTTTTATAAAAGAATTCGTTTTTATAGAAAAACCCTTTTTTATAAAAAAAAAACCTTTTTTTTATAAAATTTCGATTTAAAAAAAATCGTTTTATTAAAAATTCGATTTTAATAAATTCATTTTTTATAAGAAAATAATATTTTTTTTATAAAAAAAATCAGTTTTTTTTGAAAAATTTGATAAGGTTACCTGCTAATCAGGTCATTTATCTAGGATTAGAACATATTTTAAAGTTGAGTGACCTGATTGGAACAAAAATAAGTTTGAGTGACCTAATTTCAATTAATTCCACAAACCAAACACATGAAATAAAATTAAAATTTCAGTTCCACTAAAATATCATGAAATCCCGCAAACCAATGAGCCTTATTGCCTTATGATTAGCACTATTAATATTTCTGCTAAATCTAGCTGCCTAAAAAAACTTAAAGCATTCATAATCCATTCTTCATAATGTTGCGAGTTAAAACCCTAAAATTTGGAGTTTAGTTGTGAGTGGTTGTAAGTAGAGGAGAGAAAAAAATTACTGTTCACCCCTATATTTGATGAAAAACTGGTGATTTCTTAAAATTTGAGGTTTTGTGTGATTGAAAAGGAGAAAAAAGGTAATGATAATGGTATAAAAAATAGGAAAATTGGATTTAAATAATCTCAGGTTTTCTTTATTGGCAACTAATAATCCCACATTTAACACTGGCATCTGTTAGTCCCACATTTACACTTATTTATTTTCAATGGTCCCTCCGTTAAAAAGTTTAACGGAGTTAACGAAAAATTAACGAAAAGTGACGTGGTTGGTGAAGGCCGCCACCGGCGACCTCCAAACCGCCGGAAAACGACTAAAACCCCAAAAACACATCCATTATTTCACTTTAATGTCATGAAACGGAAATATTTTTAACATGAAACAATATATTTTTAACTTGATTAATGACATTAAAGTGAAAGAATGGATGTGTTTCTGTGGTTTTAGTCATTTTCCGGCGGTTTGGAGGTCGTCGGTGGCGGCCTTCACTAGCCACGTCACTTTTCATTAATTTTCCGTTAACTCCGTTAAACTTTTTAACGGAGGGACCATTGGAAATAAACAAGTGTAAATGTGAGACTAACAGATACCAATGTTAAATGTGTGATTATTAGTTGCCAATAAAGAAAACCTGGGATTATTTAAATCCAATTTTCCTAAAAAAATATTATTTAGTTGTGGTTATGAGTGAAAGAGAGAAGAAAAATAATGATAAAATATAAATTATAGGAATAGAGATGGGGGATGGACTGTGAATGTGAATGCTCTTTTAGTGAAAGCCTCCAAATATCCAAACCCAAGTGACACATAATCAAACAATCCAACTTTTTATTAGTGTCGTTCACCTTTGTTTCCTCACTCCAGAGAAGCTCTTTTAAACATGCATGTATGTTTAAGACAGGCTAACAGTGAATTGTTTTTATGAATAGCCCAATGTCTTTGAGCCCAAGCAAACAATCCAACCCAAAATCTAGGAATAATCAACCCATCTATAAAAAGGAAGCAAGGAAACAATTAGGGATAGAAAATTGATCTTAATTTGCGAATTTTCAGGAGTCAAAACTTTCCATATTAGTTATATTCCCTTTAAATGATTATATCTAATAATGAAATCACCCTAATCTCAGTTCAAACGTACCACTTCCCAATTTCATGTCAAGTAATGCATTTGCTTAACTAATTTTAAGACGATCGACATCTAAATCATTATTTTTTACTCATGAGAACACAATCATTTCAAGTCAACATATCTAGTGCCTAGTGGACACAAACTCCCAAAGCCTCCGAACATGATCAATTAATTCTTTATATCTATAGACGACAAACACTAATCGATCAATTAATTCTTTATATTAATAGACGACAAACACTAATCGATCAATTAATTCTTTATATTAATAGACGACAAACACTAATCGATCCAAAAAAAAAAAAAAAAAAAAAGAATATAAAAAACAAGATGATCAGTGGAGGAATAAGCACCACAACCATCTTATCTCTATCACTAATTATCCTCATGATGATGATGATCAAAGACTCTAACGGGTGGATGGCGGCCTGCAACGGCAGTACGGCGGCAAAGTGTCGGGTTTCAGAGTACGAAGAGCAAGAATTCATGATGGATACAGAAGAACATAGACGGATACTCGCAGGAAATCCTGGTACTCTCAACTATGATAGTTTACGAAAAGGTAATCCGGCTTACGGGAATAATTGTGGAGGCATAAGATACGATGCTGCTGGCCGGAAATGCAAAACGTATGACAGATCTTGCAGGTGATATATGAGCAGTGTAGAGAAGGGTAAAATGGATCGATATCTATTCAGTATAGGGAACAACAATATATACACACCAATACATAAATGAAATTAAATACAAATAAATACTGAAACTTAATATCCCCCCTCAATCTGAATGGTGACTGCCCAATGCGAAGAAGGTTCTGAAAGTGCTCAAATTGAGGGCGAGGAAGACTTTTTGTGAAGATGTCAGCCACCTGAAGATTGGAAGGAACAAACTTGGTGTGTAATTTCCCGATAAAACAAGCTCACGAACAAAGTGATAATCAATATCAATATGCTTGGCGTGTTTATGGGATACAGGATTCTGAGAGAGGAATATGGCATTGTGATTGTCACACAATAAGGTGGGACGAGAAGGAGGTAAGGCATGAAGCTCCTGAAGGAGATGTGTGATCCAAATAATTTCAGCAGCAGTGTTGGCCATAGCGCTATATTCAGACTCGCAGCTGGATCGAGATACCCTTGGTTGCTTTTTGGCACTCCAAAAAACGAGATTTCCTCCCAAGAATATAGAGTACCTGTATGTGAAATGACGGGTTTCAATACAACGAGCCCAGTCGGCATCAGAATATCCAAGCAAGGTGGTGGAGGATGGTTTGGAGAAGGTTAGACCATAAGAGAGGGTGCCTTTAACATAACGAAGTATACGTTTGATGCATTGAAAATGAGTGATGGTAGGTTTTTGCATGAACTGACTGACTTGATTTACAGCAAATGATAAGTCAGGTTGAGTAATCGTTAGGTATTGGAGAGCACCAACAAGAGAGCGATATTCAGTTGGATCATGATACGGGTCGCCTGTGGAGACAAGAGAGATGTGAGTATCTAAAGGGGTAGGAACAGGTTTGGCTTCCAGGAGTTTTGCTTTGGCAAGGATGTCATGAGCATACTTAGTTTGGCTTACAAAATAACCTATCAGTCGTATAAGTGACTTCCAACCCTAAGAAGAAACTGAGATCGCCAAGATCTTTAATGGAGAACTCATGATTGAGTTTGGTAACAAACCTCGCAATAACATCTTCACAATTTCTTGTGAGGATCAAATCATCAACATACACAAGTAAGTGTAGAATGCATGAGTCAAGTTTGAAGATAAACAACGAGGTATCAGTTATGCTGCAAGAAAACCCATTGATAAGAAGAAAGTTACTCAAGCGATGAAACTAAGCTCGAGGAGCTTACTTGAGACGTACAAAGCCTTTTTTTTAGTTTGCATACATAGCCGGGAAAGCGAGGATCTTCAAAGCCCGGGGGTTGGTTCATGAAGATGGTTTCGTCCAAATTACCATTTAAGAAGGCATTTTTTACGTCAAGCTGATGTAGTTTCAATTTGTTTATAACATCGAGAGATAAGACAACATGAACAATGGTGACTTTTACCACTGGACTGAATGTGTGGAAGAGATCAATGCCATGGACTTGAGTAAAATCTCGAGCAACCAAACGAGCTTTAAGTTTATCTATCGAACCATCTGCCTTAAATTTGGTTCGAAAAAGGCATTTGGAGCCAATAACATTTTGAGATATAGGACGTGGCACTAAGTCCCATGTTTCATTTTTAGCAAGAGCATGTAGCTCATCATGCATTGTTTTAAGCCATTGAGAAGATTTTTTCGCTTCGGTAACAGATGTCGGGTCGGTTTGGGCGAACAAAGCATGATAGAGAGGATGCGAGGTGGTGTGATCGAGATTTAATTTGTGTTTAGGTTTAAATATCCCAGCTTTTGCCCGAGTAAGCATGTGGTGGCCAGAAGGTTGAGTGGAGGGTGGTATAATAGGGAGGTTAGGAACGGGTGGTGGATATGTGAGATGGGGTGGCGGCTCATTTGGGTGGGGAGGAGAGGAGTGGGCCGGCCCAACAAGAGTTGGGTTAGGATGAGGAGAAGTGGGTTGTGGAACAATTAGGATGGAAGATTGGGTGTCCCATGAGGTGCAGTGACGAGTTTTAGGAGGTGAGGTAGTTGGGGGTGGTTTGGGACATTGTCAGGAGTGGGTATTTTTTGAAAGAAAGTGGTTAACTCAAGTAAAGATGGATGAGCAAGGGGATTATTTTCTTTAAAGGGAAAATGTGATTCATTGAACCGAGCGTGACGTGTTATGAAGATTCTTGACGAGGAAACATCAAGAACTTTGTACCCCTTGTATTTGACACAATATCCAATAAAAACACACGAGATGCTTCGAGGAGCAAGTTTGTGATCCGAGTAGCCCCGAAGATATGGAAAAACTTGACATCCAAAAGTTCAAAAGTTGTCATAGCGAGGCGATTTCGAGAATAGCTTCTCGAAAGGTGATTTGAGATCCAAAAGTTTAGATGGAAGTCTGTTGATAATGTAAATGGCACTGCTAAAATCATCAACCCAATATGTAACCGACACTTTTGCATTAAAGAGTAGTGCAGGTCCCGTTTCAACAACATGTCTATGCTTACGTTCGGCCTGTCCATTTTGTTGAGGCGTATGTGGGCAAGAAATTTGATGAAAAGTTCCATTATTCTCAAAAATTTGTTTAACCGTATTATTTACAAACTCGGTTCCTCCATCACTTTGAAAGACTTCCAGTTTCCTTGAGATCTGATTTTGAACAGATTTTAAAAAGACAGGTAAAATGGTGCTGAACTCCGATTTAGTTTTAAGTGGGTAAAGTCAGGTAAATCGAGAAAAATCATCAATAAAGATGACATAATAACGGTAGCCTTCAACCGAGTTAACGGGAGTGGGTCCCCATAAATCACAATGAACTAAGTCAAGCGGTGATGTAGCACGTTTACTATTTAAATAAAAAGGTAACCGACTGGACTTTGATAGCTGACAAGCAGAACATAAAGTAGGTTTCGGTAAAACCGAAGTAACATTTACATGACCATTCTTTTGCAAAAACGAAACAATGTCAAAGGACACATGTCCAAGGCGATTATGCCATATCTCAAAGGATGCTTTATTATTATTATAAGTAGTAGACATAAGGGCATGCTCGGTTCCATGGAGCACATATAAGCCGTCTTCACATGTGCCTTTAGCAAGAACTTGGTGCGTGTCCCGATCCTGAATAGTATAGAAGTTCCGAGAAAACAACACATCAAGGTTATGATCAGTGGTTAGTTTGCTAATGGATAATAAGTTCTTTTTTATTGAAGGAATAACCAGAACATCATTTAGAGTGATATGTGGACTAATATGAGCAGTCCGAAAATGAGAGATGGGAAGCTTTAACCTATTAGCAATTGTAACATCAATATTACCTGAGTAAGGAGAAGGATGTGCAACATTGTCTAGCGAGAGGGACATGTGAGCCGTAGCCCTGGAATCAACATACCAGTCCGGGTTATTGATGTTACTTAAGTTGCACTTGGAGTGAAAGTCCTGCACTAAATTCGCATCAACAGAAGTGGTCGGTTTAGGGGTTATCATATGGGTGGGACAATCATCCTTGTAATGACCAAATTTTTGACAGAGAGCACATTTAGGTTCACGTTAATAACCACGATTGTTACGACCACCACGGTTGTCACGGTTTTTGTTGCCACGGGAAGAATATTGATTTCGATTACGACGACCACAGATGGAATTTCCAGAGGAAGTAGTGGTTTCAGTATTAAAGGCAACAAGAGCAGGATTAGTACCGTGGAGATTGCGGAGGAACATTTATTCTCCCTCAGCTTGAGCAATCAGTTCACGAAGAGATGATGGGGGTTTCGCCTGACGAACCACCGAGGAGAATGAGGAAAAAGATGGACCAAGGGCGGATAGAAACCAATAGACTTTGTCAATATCAGAGACGGGATGCCCAACCGACATCAATTGATCACAAAGGGCCTTGAATTGCTTGGCAAAATCGGCGACCGAGGAGTTACCTTTAGTAAGACGGCGCAACTGATCCTTGAGATTTTAAACGCGTTTAATTGAATTGTTGCTGTGAATTGATGCAAGAGTCGTCCAGATTTGTCGGGCTGTGGTTAGGGTTAGGATGTCGGCAAAGGTTTCTTCAGACAGTGAGCTGAGTTTTGAAGAAGAAGAATATCATTATTATCATCATCAATCCAAGCAGCATGCTCAGGATTATCCACATCTTTGTCATCTTTGGGAACGACAGCAGGGGGCATGGAGGAGGTACCATCGATGTGGTGGAGGAGGCGCAGAGAACCAAGGATCTTCTCCATCTGAGCTTTCCACATCAAGTAATTGGTAGAGGAAAGCCTGAGATTAATCATGTGGAGGGCAGTGGTTAGATTTATGGCGTCGGAAGAGGTGGAGGAGGAAGCAATCGACGCCAGCAGGGGAAGGGAATTGGAAACGAGAGAGAGGGAGGGGGAAAGAGAAGAGGCTCTATACCATGTAGAGAAGGGTAAAATGGATCGATATCTATTCAATATAGGGAACAACAATATATACACACCAATACATAAATGAAATTAAATACAAATAAATACTAAAACTTAATAAGCAGGCACGGGTGTTGATGATATATTGTGTGTAATGCATGCTTTAACTTTATTTACCATTTCATATGAAAAATTGGGAGCAACCAAGCGGCTCTAGAGACTAGAATACATGTAAAGTTTCTCGTTTCACCGTTTCAGTTTTTCCTTTAATTAGTATATTCAATCGAAATAAATAGTGACTGTGTATAAAATGGTAAATCCTTTGTGGTAAGAAGTGTCTTAGATTAAAGTGGTAAAATCCTATAAGCCCGGGAAGTAACATGTAATACCCTAGGTAAATCCTACATCGGTTGTGGACAGGAGATATATATTCATGGTTCATAAGAAATGTCCTGCACTAAATATCACCAACGTGTTTTGAGAGTTTTGGTTGTGGATTTGATCTCCATGAGAAGTTTTGAAGCGAGCAACCAAAAGCAAATCCATGAGCTCCTCGTGGCATAACAGACAATATTTGTGCTATGATGGACCAAATTTTACAAATGATATCAGAACCCCAATCATGTGCCATTCGGGATTGTGGGGAAAACCATATCAAGGATGGTGAGTATCTAGGGGTGTCAAGATGTACACCTTAGGCAAATCTCACATCTCTAATTGGGATGGTGAGACAAACCTAATCAAGGACAATGAGTCAGGGGGGGGGGTGTTTGTATACCCTAGACAAATCCCACATCGGCCTGCACAGGAGAGATTTCTGGTTTAAAAGTAATGCTCTGCCTCAAATATCAAAAATGCGTTTTGAGAGCTTTGGCTGTGAATGAGAGGAAAACCTCACAGTTAAGCGTACTCGAGGGTTGGGTGAGCTCAGTCATAAACCTATTAAATTTTGTAAAATCTCTCTAAAATAAAGGTGGGTAGCAAAACGAGATGCTCCACACACTTCATTTTTCTTCGCAAAAGACTATATGTGACTGGTTTGCAACCGAATTTGCCATTGCAAATGAACAGTTTTCGATTATCAATAGCCGCAATATGATCACCATCGTTCACTACTCATAGAACTATCACAGTAGCTAAAGGAAAATGAGCCATGCCATAGACAACAACTCAAAACACCCAAAATTCATGTATAAATAGGGAATTGGTGTAACAAGAATTATAAAACACTCAAAACACACAATAGTCCCAATAACAATCATATATGTTTTCTTTCTACTCTAATAAATAATTACAATTGTTGACACATGTCAACACTAGATTCATTTTCACAAAACTTTTTCCTCCCAATTCTACTTCCTAATAAATTCTTTTTTTATTGGAAATTATATCCTATTTTATAATCATGATATATTTTTATCTATTTATATTTATGGAATTATGACTATCATATATTAATTTACATCTTATTTTTATTTAAAAATAATTTTTAAACTATTATTATTTAATTTTAAAGAATATTTAGAAACTTATAAAATACCAATAAACACTTATTAGGGTGTTTTCAAATATAATTGAGCAAACCATACTTAATATTTTAATTAATGAATACCTAATACTATTTTACAAATTCTATCTACGTTACGTTGTGGGTGATATTATTTATAGAGAAATTCATAAGCGATAAAAATCATGTTCATAATATTCAATATTAAATAGTTTTTCCTACCATATCAAATAAGCCATGTTCATCCAATTTGGAAATTTAAGACATCGCGATTAATACAATTGTAAGTTTTCTAATGTATATCAACATAACATTTTTTATAACATTATAATCTTTTGATTATAATTTAGATTTTATACTCAACAATTAGAATGTGCTCATTATAATTTTGATAAACTTTATACTCATCTAACTTTCTATACAGACTTAAAGTCTCAACTTTATCAATTCATCATTCATGTTAGTCGTTATTAAGGGTTTTTTTGTTTAATAAACATGATCACGTTTATCTTGCATTTTTCAAATATACAAGCATAAACATGCCCTAAATATATTTTTTTTGATAAAGAGAGTAAAGTCACCAATACCATATTATGAATTATAATTTTAGTTTTTTATGTAATGTAATGTAATACGTTATTCTGGTCATAAGAAGAGTATGCATTAATTATCAATTATATATATTTTTAATGATTCAACCCGTATAACATACGGGTTCTATCCTAGTATGTATATATATATATATATATATATATATATATTGTATATATATACAAAGTACAACTTACCTATGCTTCCGTGCCTTTTGTATCTAGCAAGCACCTCAATTTTCTTTAATATATATATATAAATTTCACACAGATATTAACAAACGCGTCGTTGGTTTGCTGGTTGCCTGGTTAGTGGATTCGACTTATACGTTATAAACGCAGGTTCGATCCTTGCGTCTTTCATATTTTTTCCCACGGTTATGTGACGCCCACTCCCAGACTTGGCTCCAGGAGGGGTCACGTGTTGGATTTACACAAGAACACATGGTATAACAGAGATACTAACGCAACGGAAATATTAAAAACTTTATTCGTATTGCCAAGTTACAACAGTAAACTAAATATTACATAAACTTTAACTATCTAGGTCTGTGCCAGCGGTCCAACAAGCTTCTTCTTGATAATTTGCCCATTCATTTCCTTATCACCAAAGTCATATCCTTACTTCCAGAAGTCTCACCATCACCTGAGATACATACTTAAAAAGTCAGCTTACCCTGGTGAGTTCTAAGTTTCAAAAATACTCTTTCTTGATATGCAAGACAAATCAAGTTCTCCCGGGTCTTCTTGACCCCATTAGTAAACTTTTAATAAGTATAAAACATAACAGAATTATACAACACATCAGAATTTACACATAACTAGGAATCTATTCAAACAGGAACATCAAACCTATAAACCTTCCTAGTTAATTAAATTCAATATACCTTGCACTAGCAACGTCTTGCTATGCCTTATTCTTTATCTGCTACCCCGGAGCAGCCTAAAGAATCTCTTGTCACTTGTGGTTATCAAGTACACCTTAGGGTAGGATAGTATTGTCGACTGTCAAACAGATCCTTCCCATCCAGGCATCCCGATATGGCCAGCCTCACTACCTTACGTAGGCCCTTCCGTACACCGGCTAGAGAAATACTACCCTTTTTGTCTCCCTATTTCATGAGCCCCATCTGTACTATCCATTCCATGACCTTACGGATTGCTTTACTTAACATGTTCAACTCATTCAATAACGAGTATCTTATAGCAATCCCCAACCCCCACAATACCACTACCTGCCTTTAATCAAATACCCGAGAGCCTTAGGTTTATTAGCAGACAGTGATAATGTATTCATATATTGCAACTAATGATCATTTCCCAATTTACCACTAGAGTTTATACACTACTGATATACCGGGTAACTAATATTATTATGCTTATATATAGGAAGTACCAGCGGCGTATCCACCACATAATATATAAAGCAAATGTATCATTAGTTCTCGTATATACCTACATACTCACTATACGTCTATTAACAATTCCCTCATCACTTGGACATTTAATATCAAAGCAGAGTATAGCACATAACACATCATACTTAATTCATATGCATAATAACACATAGTCAATCCAAATGAATAATAACACTTAACAACACTTAAATCATTTGGAAACACTTTTCATAACACAATATGTATGCCAGCGTAAAAACGTTTAAGACATTTAAAACAGTTAAAAGTGGGCTCATAGAACTCACCTTAGCTTTGCGAAGCTATTATTCTTGGGTTAAGTTCTCGTGAATCAGTTTCTTAATGTCTTTAACGTAATGTCCCTATCAAGACATCCTAAAGGTTACAAATCAGATATAAGACTTACCCCATTATCCAAAACCCAACTCTTTATTGGTTAATACCCTTAATAGATAAAATGACCATTTTGCCCCCCCTTTACATATTTTGTTATATCTTTTTCAAGTCTTTGCTCCTTAACGTTTACCGCTTGTGTTTCCTCATGATCGATTATTTTGGCGGAATTACTATGAGGAATAGTCACGGGGTTTGGAATTTGGTGACGATCGTTACCGGCCGTGTAGGCGTCATTGACGACCATGAGGCGGAATTACTACAATCGTTGCACCGAGTAGTTTAATTATTAATTATCAAAATTTGAACTCATATATATTTAATATATATGTAAACATGTTACCATACCAAAATTCAAGTTCCTATTCCCTCCGGATTATTTTATATTAAATATCCATATTCCGAAACTCTAATTACCCATTTTTCTCGTTTCTATAGCAAAACTCATTTTTATACAAAACCTTCTTAGGGTATTATTCATTATGACATTTTATAATATCCTTTAAAATGGCAAAGCTTAATTCAAAACCGTTTACTTGATTTGGGCAGAACAACGTCATAAAAACCCTAATTTTGACCCGTTTTCAAAACTCATACCAAAACTTTACCAATTCTGAAATAAACTTAGGGATTTCTTAAAACACATCAAATTAGGATTACCTACAAAAATTCAGAGCCTAACTCCCACCCGATCACCCGATTTTGACAAAACAAGCTTAAGAACCCTAATTTTTGCATAGTTTTAGAAAGCATACTTAGAGATCGATTTAGCAAAAACTGAAAGAGGTTATTTTAGACCTTACCTAATGATGCTTGACTGCATAAATTCGGCCTTTAACTCCTCACCGTTTGAGAGAATTTGATCGATGAATCTTCTGCGTTTTCTAGGGTTTTTAGAGGGTTTTTAGATGAAGAAATGGTGAATTCGTGGTTTGTTTGATCGAATTGAAGGTGTTATTTATAGTCATAGGTTGCGCCTAAGAGTCCTACACGTACCCTAGTGATTAAGCAAGCCAAAACAACACATGGCATGGCCAAACGTGAGCTCCAAGTTCAAAAAACACGGCTGAAAACGAACCAGGTGTAGATTCTGCGTTAGAGGGTGTCGCGTATCGCGCAGGGAGGGTCCTAGACCCTCGCGTACCGCGAGCCAAGTTTTAGCAAATGACAGTTTCAGTCCCTGTGGTTTATTTTACATTTTTGACCCCTAAACTTTTACCGAACTGTTATTTTATGCACCGAACTATTATAAAACATGTTTAATAAAGTTTCTAAGGCTCAGGACACTCTCGATGATATACGTATAGATACGTATATATATATATATACTTATATTTATATATATCTTTTGCTATTTTGCGTTCTGGCCCTCAAACTTTACAACACTTATTATTTCATGTTATGGATCATATTAGGATATATTTTTACTATATTCTAAGCCTTAAAATGTTTATAATAAGTATAGATACGTATAATATCCGTATACGTTGATAACTTTACATAAATTACACTTTTAGCCCTTCTACTTTTCCATTAACTACTAACACACGTATTCACATGTATACATCTATTAATTCACACATATATCATCATGTTATTTGTATCAACACATATCTATCTCTTTCTTATCTTTGCAACTACGTATTCACTTATATTATCATGCATATACACATATAACTTATATCTAGCACATATATCATATAAATATGTATTCACTAAGATTCCAAATACATATGATAAGCATAGTTATTATATTAACTACCACTTACGAGTTTATCTGAATCTTGGGATGTTACAGGTTAAGTTGAAGAAAGTTGAAGAATAATTGTTGTCTTCCTTATTTTTTTCCCTCGGTAGCTGGACAATTTATCTTCCTTATTTTTTCCCTCGGTAGTTGGACAATTAATGTTTTTGGAGCAGACTTTATCACAACTTCAACAATTAGCAGAAGGTAGGATATCCAGATTGATGAAAGGTGTTGAAATAGCAGAAGGTAGAATATCCGACTGGAGCATGAACATTTTCTGAAATCGGTATGAAATCAAAGCTTCAATCATGTAGTGCTATTGTGCTAACCAAAACCAAACCTTCCATGGTCATTTTCATCCTCCGGCACCAGTCTTGGATGATGTGTCGGTGGCTGGAGATTTCTTCTCGACGAGGTCGAAAAGAACCATAAAAAGATATCGATGCAACCCTTTTTCATTCTTCCTAATTGTAACTCCTCCGTTTGTTGCTTATAAGTAGCCGCCGCCGTATCTGCCATCACTCCTCCATCTTCCGAGCTGCTTGAATCTTAAGGTGTTAAGGCGTTGGGTCTTCGAGTTGGTGATGGCGATTCTCCGGTACCGTCTTTGGTTTCTAACTCCTCCTATCTTTGTTTGGTAGCCGTCGCCCACTCCTCATTTTCCGGTCTTGGAGGTGTTAAGGCGTTGGATATTCTGAAGGGATTCAAATGGGATGACGATGATGATGAACCAAACGAGATGGCCCGCATTTTATTTTTTATTATATATGTTTTATTTCATATTTTTTTTAATAGAGGGTTATAATGGTCACTTGACACTCGCTTAAAAGAAAATTTTACCGGACGTTAGACGGAAGGACTAAAGGTGTTACAAAAGGACATACCTCTGGACCATAGCTGTAATTTTTTAAACCTAACAACCAAATGTTAAATTCGTGCAGACCACAAAGATGATTACTGTAATTTACTCTTAAATAATTTTTCCAATAACCAAACAGAAAATTTTAAACGCTACTCACAGATTCATCATCTGTTTTTTTTAATTTATTCGACATATAAATAATAAAACGACTCGATGTTGAAACTCATAAAAGAAATACGATATTTAACACATCAACATATCATTGTTAATGAAACATGATATGGACTAAAGGTGTTACAAAAGGACATACCTCTGGACACAAAGATGATTACTGTAATTTACTCTTAAATAATTTTTCCAATAACCAAACAGAAAATTTTAAACGCTACTCACAGATTCATCATCTGTTTTTTTGATTTATTCGACATAAACATAATAAAACGACTCAATGTTGAAACTCATAAAAGAAATACGATCTTTAACACATCAACATATCATTGTTAATGAAACATGACCATTTTTTTTAATTAAAACTTTAAATGATTAAACCGTTCATTCAATTCCAATCATACCTAGCATTGGTGTTGAAGAATTATAAGTGGTGTTATGTTGCAAACCCATGTTATTTTTATTGAGAAGTATGTCTTTACGTAATTCAAATTATATGAGCCGTTTGATATAATTGGAGCGTATTCGTTCTTTTTAATCCGACATCCAAAATAAACCATATAATAATTAAATTTTTTATGAGAAAATGGTTAAAAAAATTTGTGTTTGCGCAAAAAAAAAATCATGCAATAATTAATGGCAGGCTGAAATGATAAGGGTAGCTGGATATATTTAGTGTAGAGAGAGAGAAAAAAAATTACAGAGAGAAGTCGTGGATTGAGAGAGATAATGGAGCGGTGATAGAGAAAAACAAATAGGTAGCCAGAATAAATAAAAGTCCACGCATCAGCATATACAACCACTGATCCTCTTACCAATTAATAGATAAACACACACAAACGAAGTGGTATAACATTGCTGAAACACTATAAAAAACATTCTAATTAAAGAAGCTTAATTATTGGCCGTGACTACCTTGATGTGCTTTATTATGTATTGTAATAAAAATGGATTCTAATCAGAATAGAATGTTGAGTGTTTTTTTATGTTTTAGTGTTTATTGTTAAAAATGGCATTTAAGTGTTTTGACATCGTGTTATTTAACTCAATCACAACATCATCAATATAACCGGTCGCAACTTCGACTGGTAGAAACTCCAAAAACAACCATGAAAACCATTCAACACCTCTAACAACGTAATTATGTGATTAGTATTAATTGTACAACATTTTTAGCTAAAGACCCGAATAAGTGAAGATAGCTACAAGAAATTCTAAGAAACCTTAATCGATCTCAAGTCGATGTTCTTACATTTTTACTTGCACGTCCTTTTATTTGTGGGCTACATCTGCCTATTTTTATCCTATTGAATTATTTTATTAGAGTTTATTGATTTGAGGGTTATATCTTCCTGAAGTAGTATGATATAAACGTTGTCACTTACAGAGCTAATTTTGAATTTTATCAAATACATATGATGAATCGTTCTTATGTAATTTTAAGGTATAAAGTCTTAGTAATGGTTATATACAAACTAATGTGGTGGAGGTTAATAATTTTTTTAATCAAGAAATAAATATTCACAAATAACGTGTATAATATTGTTATATATACCAAAACTTAGGTTTGTGAAAATCCTTTACCTATGTTTTATCTATATTTGTAACACTATGTTTCATTTACATTTGTAATACCCACTGTAACTTTAATACAACCCGCGAACCGCTGCAACACAGTCATATTCTGTACAAACATGGTTACCTCAGTGTAAAATACATGGTAAAAGTACATGAATGTGTGAATGATTTTATATAAAATAAATTCAGTGTCTAATTGGTCTCAACCGGTCCGACCAGTGAAACGATCCAACTAGTTCGACCAGTGAAAAGAGACTTTTTGTGGTTCATGTAAAATATATGCTACCTAATACACTTATAAACCTATATTATCTCTATTTTAATCTCTGTTGTCTTAAATTTTCTCGGATTACTACAGCAACACATGGTCGATCTCTAGTTAAAGAGTAAAATACAATCCCCCAAATTTCATGCCCAATAATGCACTTGCTCAACTATTTTGAAGATGTTGACATTTAAATCAATTTACTTTTAATCTTTTCAATTCAGCACATCTAGTGGACACAAACTCCCGAAGCCAGCAAAACCCCACCCAGGCACCCACTTGTAACCGAGAACATGATCAATTAATTCTTTATATTAATCGACGACAAACATGCACTAATCGATCCAAAAAAAAAAAAAAAAAAACCAAGATGATCAGTGGAGGAACAAGCACCACAACCATCTTGTCTCTATCAATCATTATCCTCATGATGATGATGATGATCAAAGACTCTGACGGGTTGATGGCGGCCTGCAACGGCAGTAGTAGTACGGTTGGAGAGTGTCGGGGGGTTTCGGAGTACTACGAAGAAGATGAGCAAGAATTCATGATGGATACAGAAGAACATAGACGGATTCTCGCAGGATATCCTAAACATATCGTTTATGTTCCGGGTCTTGATGGAGGTAGTCCGATTTGCGGCAAAAAATGTGGAGGTAGATACATTAAACCTACTGATCCTACTGGCCCCAGGAGGATATGCAAAACTTATGACAGATGCCCAGGGGCGAAGTTCTGAGAGGTTAATTAGGGGTGTGTTCGTTATTTATTGTTGTGATGCTTTAATTGGTTTTAAGTACTATATTTCACATTCAGTAAGATATATGAATAAAACCATCCTTTGCTTTGATGTAACTAAACTAGATGACAGAAATCAGATGATGCTTATTGCTAGCTGCTTATCTTTTGAATTTGGTTTGTGGACTTTGATGATGATGCTTCTGATCTTAATAAAGTTTGTTTCCATTACTAAGTCGGTATGAGTTGGGTCGGGTTGAAAAACACAACAAAAGGCATTGCAAGATCCAAAGCAACCTAAGAGATCATGTCCTGAAAGAAGAAAGAAGAAGTTTGATGCAAGTTCCTCAAAGGTAGTCATGGATTCATATTTTTTTCTCAATGGAACGTAATTATTTTTACATGTTTTAATATTATAGAATCATACATAAAAAAAAATAAAAAAATAATTGGTCTGGTTCTTGTCGAGTCCGATCGTTTTCTTTGATAATATTTCTCCATAATACCTGATAAATAAGTTTTAACAAATCAACAAATAAATAACTAATAGTCTAATTATTTATTGTTAGAGCATTCACATCCCATTCTCCGTCTCTAACCCTATCCTTAAATTTTGAAAAAATCACTTAAAAACCCACAACTCATTCTCCATCTATATACCTCATCTCTATATAATTAGAGAAAACCAAACTCATTATTCAAATTTGATGTTGCACTATTTGTTCTATATATCTATTATTTAAATTTTTTGGTGAGTGAAAGAAAGAGAAATAATTATAAAAAATATTATTTAACTGAATAGAGATAGATATGAAAAATGAGATGTGATAGATATGGAAAATGAGATGTGAGAGAATTTAAAAACATGATGCAAAAGTTTATAAAGTAATGTTTTTTAGTTAAATTATAAAAATTAGGATTGAAAACGGGTTGTGGATGCTCTTAGATAGGTTAAATAAACCTTTAGTGATTTTATAATACTAGCTAATGACCCATGTGGATACCCGAGTTTGTAATATAAAAAACATGAGATGGAATATAAAATAAAACTAAATTCGAAATAAAAACTGAAAGGAATAATATATAAAACTAAAAAGAAAATAAATATTAAATAAAAGTAAACTTATAAATTTGAAAAAAGAGGCTTAAATACGATGTTTTTTTTGTTACATTTGTTGGCCATCTTCATCTAAAATGATTTTAAGACATTTTTTTGCTCTTCCTCCTTAATAAAAAAAAATGATTTCCATACCATCTTATCGGTTCTTAGATGATGACCTACCCACCACCTTCCACTACCACAAACCCCCCCCCCCCCCCCCAGCATGTGGTGCCACAGAAAACACCGCCAATCGAAACCAACTAACAACCGAAACCAACCCCCTAGTCATATCCACCCTACCACCATTTATCCCACATCCAAACCTATATCCTATGACTTCTGGAGAAACTGATCATCGAACAATCTGAGACTGATTTCAAAATTCGACCTTCAATCCTAAACGAATATGTGGAAGACACTAATTGATTAAGAAGCAAAGATCTGATACAACCTCTGAAACATGGACACACAAGTCTAAACCGGAATGAATGAAATAACAACTTGACAAGAGAAGATGAATATATAATTACATGATATTGAGTTTCATCATTATGATGAAAACTAAAAAACAAAATCACAAGATCTCAACAGCTAGAACTAGGGAAAAATAAACCCTAAGAACCAGATATAGAGGTTCATAAACTTTTGTGAGGGAAAAATAGAGTGTTATCTCTAAAAGATGCAAGTATCCTTAAATCCTTAATAAATCTATTAAAACCCGTAAGAGGATATCTTCAAATAAGAAGTAGCGCAAGCTCATAGGCCATGCCCATCAATCCAACTATCTAGCTATCCATGTAAGCCTAATAATCCAGCAACAGTCCATGTAAGCCCAACATCGTGTTATCAAACTTTAATCAACAAAGCCCAACCGAGTACGACACGACAACTTAACTTACCTCTTTTCCATTTTATAAAACAAAGACAATTAGAAAGAATATTATTTAATAATAATTTGAAATTTGAATAGAAATTTCAAATTTGAATTATATATTTTTAAGAGAAATTATATACTTTTCGAGAAGGGCAAAAACATGAGGATGGTATGTCTATCTTTGAAAACCAACATGTACTTTGCAACTAATCAAACAATTCACCTAGAATTGATGAATTATGTGATTATTTGCAAAGTGCATGTTGGTTTTCAAAGAATGATGGGTATATCTTTTGAAAACCAACGTGTACTTAGCAATTAATCTCACTCAACTTTTTACTATATAATTTCTTTTAAATCATTTTTATAGCACTTCATTAGTTTTAGCGTTAGTTTCACACAATTGTTTTAGGTATCTAATTTTTTATAGTGTGATATTTTACTAGGCTTTTAATTTTAACGTTTTTGCATAGCCTTTTTGTATTTCCGTTTTATTTACTTTGTGTTTTAGCAACGCATCTGTTTTTTATATCCAATTTATCCCATGGTAACGCGCATGTAGTAAAATCTAGTTGTTGTTAAAAAGAAGTACCTATTATAACTTCAACAATGTGCTATTTTTACTTTTTTTTTTTTGCTTTTGGAAGTACACCCAATAACCAAGTGAATTTTCTCGAGACATGATTGCAACCTTTCATACCGGATTTGCCATCATAGACTTGACTCACCCAAAAACACTATCGACACTTGAAAAAACCCTTTAAATTAAGTTTTAAACTTGAGACCTCTAAAACCCTCAACCTATCATCCCATGTAAACTCTTATGCAGCTCCTCTAGAAGGATCAAATAATGTGTTATTAAACGACAAATACAACTTTTAAGTGGCAATTATTGAGCAAGACAAAGGGTCGCTATTAGCTGCCAACCCAATTGAAAACGAGAACATGATCAATTAACATTTTCTTTATAATCAACGTCGGCAAACATTAATTGATCAGAGAAAAGAAAAAAACAAGATGTTGAATAGACGAACAAGCAGTCCCACTTCCATCTTATTGCTATCAATCATATTTATGCTGCTGATGATGATGATGATCCAAGAGTGTGACGGGTGGATGGCGGCCTGCAACGGCAGTACGACGACAGAGTGTCGGGTTTCAGAGTACGAAGAGCAAGAATTTATGATGGATACCGAAGAACATAGACGGATTCTCGCAGGAACTTCTGGCCATATCACTTATGATGGTCTGGATAAACCAGGTAGTCCGGCTTGCGGGAATAACTGTGAAGGTAAATACAATCCTGGTGCCAGGAAATGCAAACTATATGACAAATCTTGCAGGTGATCAGTAGCCGTCCTGGTGTTGGTTGGTAATTGTTCTGTATGATGTTTTAGTTTGTTTTACTGGTTGTATTATATTCTGTAAAAGTTGTACTAATGAAACCAAGTTCTTGATATATATGTTCAAAGTGATCATGGGGCACATACCCCTGTAACCAAATGATTAAAATCTTTTTGTTTGTAACAAAACTTTTATCTTGATATAGTAAAGCACTAGACACCTGTGGGGCTTGCTAGACTTAACTAGACATAAGTTCAAGTTGTCTATTGTATCTATATAGAATATAGCCATCAGTTGTGGATTATAAGGCCGGTCGTAATGAAAGCATCAGATGGTGTGGCTTGTCTGGGTGGATTGCGGCCATCGCGCGGAAAGACCATTACACTCTCTATCTAGCCGCACTTTTTGAAGCTATTGCGGTTAGATCTAAAAATGAAAGGTATGATTGAAAAAAATATGCGGTTGAAAAATATGATGGAGATATTATGGAACGGGTCTGACTCTGTAAACCTGCTAAACCCATAAAAACTAGACCCTTTGTAGACCCTATAT
>JBCNJP010006093.1:0-29002 GCA_039602395.1 Deinandra increscens subsp. villosa
GAACACAATAATTAAACAATAAAACCTGGAACGAAGTGCACACGATTAACAACCGTCTGGTACACAGATTCAATAGAAACCGAAAAGCCCCCTTGTGTCTCTCTCAACTGACTAGCCCCCACTATGAGAATTAGGATTTGTTTATATAGATAAACAAATCCTAAACCTAATTTTCGGATTTGACTATACAGGCCCTTTAAACTCCCCTTAAACTCTATCTAATTGGGCCCAAACATGTCCAAAATGGTCCAATGACCCAATACAATGAAAGCCCAACTATTTTACACCTATTCTATCACATAGGCCTTCAAAATAGTCCGCAAGGTGATGATTTAATACACAAGCCACAAATTATTCCCTTACAATCTTCCCCTTGGCTTGTGATATTAAATGTCTTCTATTTTCAATCTTCAGACTTGCAGTCTTCTCCTCGGCTTGATCATGGGTTGATTAACAATCTTCATTGGGCAGCATGTGGAATGAGTGATGGCTCTTTCTCTTTATCAGCATCAGCTTGAACTGCAAATGATGAACAAGTAATGAGAGAAGGATTCTCAAATACTTGCTTCTTCTTGAAAACTATTGAGTCATTGCTGAAAACCCAACTATTTTACACCTATTCTATCACATAGGCCTTCAAAATAGTCCGCAAGGTGATGATTTAATACACAAGCCACAAATTATTCCCTTACAATCTTCCCCTTGGCTTGTGATATTAAATGTCTTCTATTTTTAATCTTCAGACTTGCAGTCTTCTCCTCGGCTTGATCATGGGTTGATTAACAATCTTCATTGGGCAGCATGTGGGATGATTGATGGCTCTTTCTCTTTATCAGCATCAGCTTGAACCGCAAATGATGAACAAGTAATGAGAGGAGGATTCTCAAAAACTTGCTTCTTCTTGAAAACTATTGAGTCATTGCTGAATCAGTAGTAACTGTCTTGACTTGCTATGTGACTTCAGAGGACAAATTTTGAAAACCTCTGTCTTGGCATTCTTGAATTTCTTGTTGTGACTGCTCTGCATCTTTTCTTCAATTAGCTTCCCCTAAACTTGAGAACGGTGTCTTTGGAAGCTTTACTTGAACAACCAACAAACTTCCCCTGAGCATAGTGTAAGTCCTTTTCCGGCAGGTTCTTCAACACAAACAGTAGCAGCACTCATTGACTTTTCTTCTCCATGACATCTCATTTAACCTGTCATGCACAACATGGAACAAACACTAACCAGACAATGATGACTGGTTATCGGGTTAGCCTTATTTAACCATTTCCTATAAATACTTCCCCTGAACCCGAGGACACTTCTCACTCCCCCTGAGACGTTACTTATCTCCCCCTGAGATTCTGCATATTATCTCACCATTTCCTCCCTTCTCCCCCTAAAAAAGGGGTCACTTTTGAGGGGGGGGCATAAGTTCTTGCTCAAACCCATAACAACTTATTTAAAACTTGATAAATCAACCTGACCAAATCATAAACTCAAGAAAGAAAATTAAAACACTCACACCAGAAAAAAATAAGATTAAATAACTATCTAACAACTCACACAAGAGAAGGTAAATTAGGGATGATACCAGACTGTCTGAAGCTGAGGAAGCCTTTTCAGCTTCAGCTACTTCACACGTTCTGGTGATTGCCGGTATATTTATCGATTTTAAACTCAAGCTACTTTCTCTTACTTGGGCAGTTTGTCACTTTATTTTATCTTTTAGGTGTATTAATTATGATGACCATCAATTCCACACACATAAGTCCTAGGTATAAAGTGTACATTCCATCAAGTGTAGCAGTTTTCCCTACCACAATTTTTCACGACACCTTTCCTTAAGCCTAACACCATGCTCTAGACTGGGTTGAGAAGAGAAAGAATAGATCATGGAGATTTTTGGGATAATATACAGCGTCAACTGAATTTTAGAAACATTTTTAATAAAGCTCTCATCACTGACAGGGCTCAAGGGTTTTGGACGCTTGAGGGTCTCTTTTAATTTGTGCACATTGGCATCTTTTTGGTTTTATAATGTAATGTACAATGTGATCTTTATTTGGTACGTGGATCAGGGAGGCTCCAGGTCTCTGCCATCGCAGAACATAGGAGGCCTGACTCACGTACAACATCCCCAGGTCATTGCTCACGCAAAGCAGAGGGGATGGGATTTTTGAGCATAACATCAGAATTCAGAATCAGGCGTGTGTCTCAGGAACCCTAACACACAGTCAAATAGAATTTGTACTAACCTAAGTGTGTGCTTCCTATCAGGCCTCATACGTTATCTTTAAGTGTAGTGACAATACATACCTTTTTATTGATTACAGCTGAGCCTACCAAGCACATCAACCACGAATCGCTGCTTTTCGCATCCACTTTACGCGTGTCAGCCACCAAACGCCTGGAAATTTATTTCATTTCCCACCTTCTAAAACAAACAAACAAAAGATTAAAAATTAAAAAGCACAATTTTTTAGGGGTCAACTTTTTCATCTTTTTTATTCTTCCCCTTGCTTTTTGATTTTTAATATCAACACAATTTTTTTTTTAAACACACACTGACACATCACTAAATGTCTACAAAAACTGGCCAAGCTAACTTTCAAAGTTTTTCTTTTTGAAAATTTTTCAGAACTGGGTTTTCTTTCATGCACAACCATACTTCAAATCAAATTAGCCAAAAAACAAACAATTCAGACAATGTTACCTTTTCTGCTGATCTTTTCAGATTTACCTCTCACAAGGAGAACATACTCCCCTTAAAAATATGCATGTCATGAAGTGAAGAGATGCCTCCTATCCTGTGCCTGGAAAAATCACTTTCAAAAAACAAATAAGTTAATGGAAGTCCTCCTTGACTGTTCCTGCACACTATGAGAGATTAGTTAGCCATTAAAACCTAGGCCATTGTGGTTCTGGGTGTACCTGAAGAGTCGGTGAAAGAAATTTATTTTAAGCACATCCCCTTTGTAAAATCGGGAATTGGGGGTGTGGTTCCCTTGGTTTTGGGTTTTACCTGGTCATTTTTGGGAACATCTTTGTTCTTGACCTTCCAGGTTTGGTGGTTCAGCTTTTCTTTTACCTGAGGACTCTTGGGTGGATTCTTCTGAAGATTTTGACTTTTAATCTTGACATTTTGAAATTGTTTGGAGTGTTTTTATACACCCCTTTAGGCTGGTAATTCTGGTTTACCACCTTTGACTTATTCCACCTCTCTTCCTCACACCTCACATTTGGTTTTGAATAACCAGCTGATTTTGGAAAACTGACCGGTTTTGGAAAACTGACTGGTTTTGATTTAAAATGAAAAGCATTATCAGTTTCAATGGCGCAGCTTAGTGGAGACCGAGGGGGGCGACCGCCCCCTCGGTTTTTTCGGCCGTAGTGCTAATTTTTATGATTTTTGAAAATTTTTTATATATATTAAGGACCGCCCCTCCGGGATTAGGATCCGTGACTTTTCGCCCCCGCAAACTCTTCACCCAAGCTTCGTAAATGATCAGTTTTAAAACCATTTTTTGTTGGTTTTTGTGGTGACTTAGGCTTTTGATTCACCTTCTGTACCTTTGGCTGTTGAGGTACAGACTTCTGCACCTTAGGGTTCGAAGGCGCAGGCTTTTGTTTTGAACCAACATGTGTTTGAGTCTGTGGGACAGGTCTCTGATGAACCCTCTTAGGGTAATAGGGCTCATATGGTCTGTGCAAACAATTACGAGCAATGTGACTAGGGGTGCCACAGTTAAAGCAGGTCTGCTTCTTCAAGTAGAAGTCAGATGTGTGACCATTTGATTTGTATGACTTTGATGAAGAGGCATGAACACTTGGTTGCATCTTTGGGCAAAATCCAGATCTCCAGTTGGTAGAAAATTGAGCTGAACAAGGCATTTCAGCTTTTCGACCCACTCGACAGTTTGATGTTATAGCAGGATTGCCACTGCATGACCCAAATGATGAAATAGGAGACTTTGGAACCCCCTTCTGCTTACCTGTACTGTTCAAAGCTGCAGATGGCCCAGTTGAAGACGTGATGGTGGTTTTGGGTCGTTCAATCTTTATCGAGATGGAGGTTGGAGGCTTGATGGTGATCTTGGGTCTTACACTCTTAATGTCACATGACAAATTGTTGACGCATCCCAAGCCTTTGAACTTGGAGGAGAAGGATGGTAGTTCATAACCAGCATCTGGTTCTTGGTCAAACATAGACCCAGATGTCATAAATATCTTCCCCTCGGGTCTTGTTGTCATGATCACCTTTTCCCGCTGCATCTCATCTATAACCTTGAAATAAACAGTATCAATTCTTAGATACTAGCTGTTTCAATTTTTCATGTGCAACCGGAGTTTTCACCTCAGTAGCCTTCTTCACTTCATTAGACTTCGAACCTACACTCTCAGAAGCTTCTGTGGCTGTCTTTTTATCTTCACGCACAAGTTGAGGCCCATAAACCATGTTTGCTTCATTAAGGGACTCTTTCAACACTTCCTCTGCAGTTTGGGGCAGTTTGATGTACTCATGTTGTAGAGGGGGAGGAAAGTTTGCATCCCCGAGACCAGATGTTTCTTGCACATTCTTGAGTCGATCTTCTGATTTAAATAAAGCATGGTGAGAGTCCATCATTTTCTTTTGTATAACTTGATGCTTCACCAATGCAATCTCAGTAGAATTAAACTTTGCCTTCAGTTCAGTGAGTTCTTGTGTCAATTCTTCCACCTTGCTTTCAGCCACTCTTAAAAGGGTAATTTTATCACTCTTATCTTGTTGACACTTAACTAGGTCCTGTTTAACCGCTTCAAACTTTTCTCTATAATCCCTTGCAATATCTTTATAGTTGTTGATTTTCCAAGTGGCTTTTGAATGATTCTTACATTCGTTTGTAAACTTGCTCTCCCATTCTTTAATCAAAGCACAGTATGTGGGATTTGAGCATTCCTCGCCATTACAAACCCATGATCCATCAGCATGATTGATCTTCCGCTTTTCCTCCTCTTCTTTGGCAATTTTTTAACGGAATGTTCGGAAAAGATACTTCTGCTCACTGAGTTCTTCATCAACAGCCTCTAACTTCTTTTTGTTGGGTTCAACTTGTTTTAAATGATTCTCTAGTTTGTACTCTGCATTGATACAGTCTCTTCGTTCAATTCGAAACAGTCGCTTATATTGTCCGATTGATTCGGAACATGCCGAGTTCGAACATATCTGAGTTCGATCACTCACAAGAGGAGAAGCAACTTGAGTACTTGTCATTGTCTTCTTTGGATGAACTTCTGAATCAAATACGAACTGAAAAACTTGAACGGATTGAAAAAATCTCAACAGGATCGGAAAGTCAGCTTTTCGATCGGACAGAGTTTCGACTCGACCGAAAAGTGTAAGCTGATCGAAAAGTCACGAAGGGACTTTCCGATCGAAAGGAAAAGCTGATCGAAAGTCACGAAGGGACTTTCTGATCGAAACGGAGCTGATCGAAAAGTCACGAAGGGACTTTCCGATCGAAAAATGCTGAACCGGGAAGTACTCTTTGATCGAGAAGCACCGAGACCGATCGAAAAGCTTCTCAGCCTAATCGAAAAGCCTCTTGACTCGACCGAAAAGTATCCAAAAGGGGTCGAAAAGCCAAAAAATTTTGACCGAAATAAGGGTCAAAGCCACAGATTTCGATCAAGGGGCTTATGAAGTCCTAGCAGCCTGCTTCTGTCCTGTGCGAAACCTGCAAAAACAATCACAAGAAACTCACAAACAAAACCGTTAGTAACACCTTGAACCACTTGGAGCACAAATATGAAAATTAAAAAAAATGAATTACTCCACAAGGTGTAAAAAAATTCAACGATTAAATCCCCGTCAAAATTAATTTGCACCGACTTAAATTGAGTGGCCGTTTACTGCTTCAAAAACCGGACGATCTGGACCATACAACCTAAATAAATGTCAAAGGCACTTATGTAATTATCTTGATTTCAATTTTACGTATAAACTTGAATTCCATGCACAAATCAAGTGACCGGAAATTCTCGAGATTCCGATTATAGTCGAAAACCCGTCCTGCCGTGAATAAATTTCAATCAAGAATCAACGAACGAATTTTAGACCGTAAACCAAATTGCAAAACCGATCGAGCACCTGTAGGGTCGAAAACCCTTCTAACGTGGAGCAAACTTCAATTAAATTTGCATTCCAAAGTTGACCAAATACCAAATAAAAATCAAACTTGGAGTATCGCGAAATAAATGTAGCAGAAATCTTTTTTTTTATTTTTTATGGAGCAATCAATTCTCAAACCTTTGACCAAAATAAGAAGCATCAAATTTCAAGAAAATAAATATAATCAAAACAGATTCCGTAAATCATCATCTACAAACACACGAATTTAGAATTTGGTGGACCAAAATATGATAGAAAACACGAAATAAGATGAACCCTAATCGGTTCTTCACAACCGTCAAGACACAAACACCCAAAGTTTAATCTAAAATCATCAAAAACCTTGAATCAGATATCGTGAGAGCCTCGAAACGTTTGTTTCTTGGCTCTGATACCAACTGTAAGTCCCGAAAACGGTTCTTAACACGATATCGCTAATCGATTGAGTGTGCGGAATCCAGTCAATCGAGTGATTCAAGATGCGAGAAATAGAAATTGATGAACACAATAATTAAACAGTAAATCCTGGAACGAAGTGCACACGATTAACAACCGCCTGGTACACAAATACAATAGAAACCAAAAAGCCCCCTTGTGTCTCTCTCAACTGACTAGCCCCCACTATGAGAATTGGGATTTGTTTATATAGATAAACAAATCCTAAACCTAATTTTCGGATTTGACTATACAGGCCCATTAAACTCCCCTTAAACTCTATCTAATTGGGCCCAAACATGTCCAAAATGGCCCAATAACCCAATACAATGAAAACCCAACTATTTTACACCTATTCTATCACATAGGCCTTCAAAATAGTCCGTAAGGTGATGATTTAATACACAAGCCACAAATTATTCCCTTACACTCTTCAACAACTTGTCCGATATTCCAGGGATCTTCTTTTCAACGTCTTTTTCAGTTGGTTGACCGAGTTTTCAGCTAACAACCTTTGACCATGTGCGAAATTAGTCTTCAAGTTATTCCATTCGACCGTTGGTAGACTTCGTCAACCTGTCCTTGATCAGATATAGGCACAAAACGCGTTAGTAACAATGTCCTAGCATGCAGGGTCATTTCCACATGCTGGGTCATTCGTACAATAAGAGCGACCCTGGATTATGCTCATCCTGGGTAACAATAACGTATAACAAAAATAAACTTCCCTGGATTATGTTGACATCCTGGGACATTACCTCAGTTTTGATACATTCAAGGTTATTCGGCGTTACCTGTTAAATTCTGGGTCATACGATTCATGGGTCAATCTTGCCCTAAGCCTATACCTGTACCCTGGATTACCATCCGAAAATTCAGGGTATAACAATTGCCCCCAAATTTTCGCAAGTTGTAGATAAGTTTTACAGCTGTGAAAATTTCAAATTTTGGTCAAATCCACGCCTGTTTTGATCGTGGCCGTTAACCGAGCATCCATGACACCACGTCGTGGGGTAATATCCCATCACCCCTGCAACTTTCACTCTCTTTAAATACTGGCTCTAACCTCTCTTCTCTCTACCATTAACTTTTCCGAGAGCAGAGGCGAACGTTAGGATCTCCGGCTTCCTACCTCCTCCGACCAGGTAATCTTCTCCTTCTAGCCCTTTCTTTACTTTCCTCCCGATCATGACTCGCAAGAAAATCCGGTCGGAAACCCTGGCTAAAAAGACAGGGATCGAGGACTTCCTCGATCAAAACTACCTGCAAAGCCGGGGGTTAGAAACCTGTACCTTTACCGACGGCGACATTGCAGCATTGTCGTCGTCCGGCCTTCTTCCTCCTTCCACCAAAATCAGGCCCTTCGACAGGAGGCTTCAGTCGGATTTCTGTTCTGAAACCTGGATTTGTTTCCCGTTTACCCTTTTCTCCATGGGTCTGTCTTTTCCTTTCACCAGTCTTCTGGCCGAGTTCTTTGAAGCCACCGGCCTTGCTTGTGCCCAAACCCTCCCCATCATATGGAGAATCCTGGGCACCCTTGACCGTCTCAACAAGGAGTTCGATTCCCTGGTTGGGTTATCCGAATTAGCCTTGGGTTACGAGCTCAAGTCCCATGGTAACAATCGATTTTTGTTCAAGGCTTTGAACAAGGAAGTTCAAATGGTTCCTCGGGCTTCATTTCACGAGGAATGGAAGGGAAAAATTTTCTTTTTCAAGAGATCAACCATTCCAGGAGGGATGGGTCTTCCGATTAGGTGGAAAGTAGATGGTAGGTTCTCACCTGCATTAGGAATTAGGATTTTCTTGTTATTATATGTTATATAAATACTGACCTTGTATTTTTTCTACTTTTTCAGTGCCTAGCTTGAGTTCAATCGGCCCTGCAAATCCAGGGGCATTTAAGAGATTTGAGACGTTCTTGACCATCACCGAGGAGGACCGAGAATTCAAGGCCGATCCCCATCAAGCTGCTTCTTCTACCTCTCACAGCATGTCTAGTTGTAAGTATCCTATGACCATGCCTTTTGACACTTGGATTTTGTCGATTTCTTATGCTTCTGTTCTTCAGCTGTTGCTACTCCCATCAATCTCAAGGACATTGATCTGGACGCTTTCCTGCTGGGTGGATCTGAACAGGACATCCAGGTCTTGGCCCCAGTAAAGGCCGAGCCCATGTCTGCCCCCAAGGCTCCTTCTTCAAGGGCCTCTGGCACAAAGCGTAAGACCAGGGCTGCCGCTGCTACTCCTTCCCTGCTACCCCAGGAAAACATGGATGCTGTCGAGCTGCTCACACATGCTGAATCTTCCTCTCGCCAAGTAAGTAAATCATGGGTACCCCTGAATTTCTGCATAGTTAAGCCATTCAGGGTCTAAAATATTTAATTAAATTACCTTGTCTCGTAGATTGCTGGGCGATTCTTCGAGCTGGTCCGGGCTGCCGATAAGCGTACCCATGATGCTGAGTCTTCAGCCAAGAGGGAGGTCGCTGCTCTGAACAAGGAGCTGAACTTGACCAGGGCGGCGGCTAATAAAAATCTGGGGCTGGTGCAGGACCTGGAGAGAAGGCTGTGGATGCGCGGGCTGAGCATGAAGCTGCACAGGCTGCAAAGGGTGATCAGGGCAGGCTGATAGCCCGCATCTTGCTTCTTCAGTGCACGTTGAAGATGGCTAAGGAGGCCAGGGACCTAGGGTTCCAGAACCCCAAATGGGATGTGACCGGATGGGCAGCGCGAGCTAGGCGCAACCATCCATGCTGGGTGTGACCCCGAAGTTGAACCTGGAACCAGCAAGGGCACCCCATCCAAGGGCTCTGCCGACCATGCCATGGACATCGACCAGCCCAAGGAGGGGAATGTGCCAGCCCAGGAGCCCAAGGCAGCAGAGGAGGTGTCGGTGGAGGAAGCTAAGGAGACGACCCAGGATGCAGTCTGAAAGGTGGGGGTCGTCTTCTTGTTTAAAAACAATTTTAATTTTCTGCTTGTGATGTGATGCCGGTTGATGTTTCCCCGGTTTTTTATTTAATACAATATGCCCCACCCCTGGATTATGAATCCAGGATTTTTGACATACCCCCATCCTGGGGTGGCCGGAGCTTTTCCGGACCCAGGATGGGTCCTTTAATATAACTGCTATTTTAGTTACATGATTGTGTTTGAAATATTTGAAAAATATTTACTAGTGCATGGAACCATTCTAGGGTTTACCTTAGTATTCCTGGGTCGCCCCCAGGATTCAGGAATCCTCGTAGCTTTAGTAGACTTGTGAATGTTTCCTGTTATATGAACATAACAATTAGAATTACCTAGCCAAGTAGTTAATTTACTTAGGTTTTAACCGTTATGACCCTGGTTTAAGTCAATGATCCTGGGCCACTAGGTAATCTTTGAGTTATTTCTGGGGTCATGCCCGGTGCCGTACTGGCGAACTAGGGATTTCCTCTTAGTCGTACCGACTGACTAGGGCATGTCCTCGAAGTCTTAAGTTGGTATGTCAGCACCAATCCGTCTTGAAAAAGCGTTAATCGTTTTAAACCTTAAGGGATCCGCATATGTCCCTGGATTGAGAGGTTGCCACCAATGCTATTAACACGGATGATCCCACAATCCCAGGGTCTCATACTTGGATTACGTGTGTCTTGGCCGAAGCAACAATTGCCACGTGCGTCCCGGGCGAGGTGTGATAGCCTATATTCGGATGGTGGAAGCTTAGTCCTCAAACCTTAAGAATGGGTTTAGGCCTTACCCAACACGGAAGTGAGATGGCCAGTCTCAAACTTAGGAGACACATACTGATTATCCTTAGCTTGGTGAACTATGAGGGCATCTTGTTCCATGTACCCAGGATTTTTGATCAACCTGCATCTCGGGTACCCTGAATCCTGGGATACCCCGGATTCTGAGTAACCCAACTGTTAGAATATAGACCTTGGTGTATTTAAGGTAACAAATAATAACTTTAAATAAAATATGACGTGTGACTGATGTTAACAAAATAAAGAAGATAAAACATATAGAAAGAATAAATTAGGTTAGAGAAGCTGACCTGGATTTCCAGCATGAATTTAAAAGTTAAACACATACCTGGGCAGCTGAATCCGGGGACAGGAAGCCTTACATGAAATATGCCTTCAGGTGTATCGCATTCCAAGGTCGTGGTAATAGGTCTCCTTTCATATTAGCTAGCCAGTATGCCCCCTTACCAGCCTCGGAGTCAATCAAGTAGGGGCCTTCCCATTTAGGAGCCAACTTTCCATCCCCTGGATTTGTTGTGTTCTGAAATGCCTTTCTAAGGACTAGATCTCCCACCTTAAATCTTCTGATCCTCACATGCTTGTTGTAGGTCTTAGAAGTTCTTTGTTGATACGCTGCCATCCTCCAAGCTGTTTGATCTCTTAATTCATCCAGGGTATCTAAGTCTTCAATCAGGGAGTGGTCATTTGAATCCTGGGTCTGACCACTGACCCTGAATGTTGGGACCACCATTTCTGTTGGGATAACTGCTTCAGTACCGAAGACCAAGGAAAATGGGGTTTAGCCTGTGGCGTTCTTGGAAGTAGTCCTGTCTGCCCATAATGCAAAGGGTAACTCTTCTGCCCATCTTCCCTTCTTCTCTTTCTATCTCTTCTTCAAGTTGTTTATTATAATCGTGTTGCTTGATTCAGCCTGGCCATTAGATTGAGGATGTATTGGTGTTGATGTTATCATCCTTATGCCCCAGGATTCACAGAATCCTGTGGTTCTACTTCCGATAAATTGGGACCCGTTATCACAAATAATCTCGGATGGTACTGATGGGTTTCAGGCACTACAAGCATACTTAAACTCTTAAGGGTGCATGCAACCTAAAACCAGGATCTATGTTTTCTCTATTGAACCTACAACTAAGAACAAATAATAAACCCTAGTCTATTGCGAAAAATATATACCCAAGTAAATAAAATAGACAGATTTACATACCTTTTAGTTGTTATAGCAAACAACTAACACAATCCCCTTGAACGTTGGGAAGCTAGCACCACAAGCGTCGTGCCTCTGATGGGATCACACCCAAGAACTCCAAAGGGAGAATATTAAACTAGAAGTGGTTAGTCCAAAATCGAATTTGGTTAAACCACAAAGGAGGGAGAAAGAGAATGGGGAATACTCAACCCTTTGGTGCAAATTGGAATGAGATCTCAAGGCCCCTATTTATAGGTTTGAGTAACCTCCTCATTTAACAATTCCACCAATGTGGGATTCATCAAGAATTTCGAAATTCCCTTCTATCCAAGGGATTTTCGAAATTTCCATGTGGGATAGGAATCCTTTTCCTAATTTAAACCAACTATTGATTTACCACTTATTCCCTTCAATTAACAAACTGTTAATTAACCTCCCAAATAGTTTTGTCTAGTTAATTATTAAACTATAATAACTGACAAAACTATTTCTTTTTCCTTTTTAATTAATTCTCCATTTGCTGAGTCTCGAGGGCAACCCAAAAGGACTGTGCTGCTATTAATTATAGTTATAGGCTTAGACACCTAATCCAACAGTCTCCCACTTGGATAAGTCTAATAACTATTATTGCCTTTGTAACTTCTTAATTAATCAGCAAATTGTAGCTTCCAACAAACGCTGCCAAACTCTGACCTAGTCAGTTATGTGTCCTAAGATAAGAGATCATATAATCCTTCGTTCTACAATATATCATTCGAACATGAGACATGGAATATATTCAATCTCATTGTTCAGTACTTTGTTTCCCGATTTCCGATTTGTAATGACTTTAGAACTTCCAATTGAACACATCAATTTAGTCCTGACCGGGCCCGGCACTATAAGTCAACATCAAATCACCGAGGGGCCCAAAGATATCGCTTTTCCCGTTAGGGCAAAAGGAACGAATAAACTTTGACTTACATGCTTGTACCATCTACTCATCAAATAATGCACAACAATACGTTTTATAACATCGAGTTACCAATGCGTTTACGTATCATCAATGCACAACTGACTTGTAAACCACAACTCATATATCTCCGCTTAAAGATTATAGGATATTATCGTCTCAGAATTACTCGTGATAAATTCCATGAAGTAATTCTCTGAGCGTGGGTTTATCCAATACTTAAATTCTCCATTTCAAAGTACTCATGAATATTGCAGCAATTCTATTGCTATGTCTAACACTCTTTAGACAATCTACAATCTCATTCATGACAGTCTTAATTCATACTTACTTCCAAAAGTATGACCAACCGTGGAGTTTTGAATAATCTAATCATTCAGGAAGTAAAACATGCAAAAATGAAACACAATAATAAATAATTGACAAAAGGTAGTCAAACTCATAAATAAATCTCCATTATTCAGTCACCAAAAGTCAATTACATTTACTTTGTTACAAGTTTCAATCTAACTACCAAAAACTACATCCTTCAGACCAATGCCCCTGGCATGCTGATGTTGTCGAATCCTACTCAGACCCTTCGTAAGTGGATCTGCAGGATTCTCCTCTGATGATATCCTCTTCACAACGAGGTACCCTTCTTCTACTTTATGTCTGATGAAATGATACTTTCTGTTGATATGCCTTGAATTGCGATCACTTCTTGCATCCTTTGCCAAAGCAACTGCACTTTCATTATCACAGAAAAGTTCAATCGGCTCCTTAATGGTTGGCACAACTCCAAGATCTCCGATGAAGTTCTTCAACCAGATAGCCTCCTTTGATGCTTCGCTTGCTGCTATGTACTCTGATTCACAAGTAGAATCAGCCACTGTTTCTTGCTTGGAACTCTTCCAAGTCACTGCTCCTCCATTCAAGGTAAAGACCCAGCCAGATTGAGGCCGAAAGTTGTCTCTATCTGTTTGAAAGCTGGCGTCACTATACCCAGTTACTTTCAATGTGTCACTGTCACCAAGTACTAGGACCCAGTCCTTAGTCCTTCGCAAATACTTGAGAATATTCTTTACAGCAACCCAATGAGCTTTACCTGGATTTCCCTGATAACGACTAACCATGCTCAAGGCAAAAGACACATCAGGAAGAGTACATGTCATAGCATACATAATAGATCCAACGGCGGAAGCATATGGAACTCTACTCATTTCTGCTAACTCTTCATCTGTACTCGGGCTCTGAGTCTTACTCAGTTTGGTATTGCTCTGGATGGGTAAATCTCCTTTCTTTGAATTTTTCATACAGAATCGCTTCATTACTTTATCCAAGTATGTACTTTGATTCAGTCCAATTAGCCTTTTACTTCTATCCCTTGAAATCTTTATCCCCAGAATATAAGCAGCCTTTCCTAGATCCTTCATAGCGAAACACTTTCCAAGCCAGGACTTAACCTCCTGCAAGGTTGGAATGTCATTTCCTATAAGGAGTATGTCATCAACATACAACACTAGGAAGGTTACTGTACTCCCACTAGCTTTGACATATACACAGGACTCATCCTCACTTCTAGAGAATCCAAACTCTTTGATTTTCTCATCGAAGCAAAGATTCCAACTGCGAGATGCTTGTTTTAATCCATAGATGGATTTCTCAAGCTTGCACACTCTATTAGGAAACTTTGCATCTACAAAACCTTCTGGCTGACTCATGTAAACATCCTCAGCCAGCTTTCCATTTAGGAAGGCAGTTTTGACATCCATCTGCCAGATTTCATAGTCATGAAACGCAGCTATGGCCAGCATTATTCTAATAGACTTTATCTTAGCTACTGGTGAGAAGGTCTCATCATAGTCAACCCCTGGGGTTTGAGTAAATCCCTTCGCCACCAGTCGTGCTTTGAATGTGCTTACATTACCATGCATATCGGTCTTCTTTTTGAAGATCCATTTACAACCAACTGTCTTTCGACCAGGTTGTTCATCAATCAAGTTCCAAACTTGATTGTCATACATGGACTGTATCTCGCTATCCATTGCCTCTTTCCATTTTGCAGCCTCAGGGCCCGCCACGGCTTCCTTGTAGTTAGCTGGCTCATCCAAATTTACCAGTGTGTTATCACTGATAAACGTGTCACTATCTGCAGTTATATGGAAACCATAGAACTCAGGTCGGACGCTAACTCTTTCAGAACGCCTAAGAGGTAATGAATTGTCAAGTGGTTCAATTGGAATCTCTTCCTCTGGTTGAACCCTAGCGGTCTCAGAAGTTCCTTCATCGGTTGACTCTTGAATCTCTTCAAGATCAACATGGCTCCCACTGTCTTCTTTGCATATGAACTCTTTCTCGCGAAAGACTCCTCTTCGTGCTACAAAAACCACGTTCTCACTTGGTCTGTAGAACAAATATCCAAAGGACTTCTGTGGATAACCGATGAAAACACACTTCTCACTTCGAGGTTCAAGCTTGTCGTGAGTCTCTCGTCTAACGAAAACCTCACAACCCCAAACCTTGATATGTGCTAGTGAGGGAACTTTTCCCGTCCACATTTCGTGAGGTGTTTTGGCAACTTTCTTTGTTGGGACAAGATTAAGGATATGGGCGGCAGTCTCTAAGGCATACCCCCAGAATGTGATTGGAAGTGAAGCTCGACCCATCATGGAACGAACCATGTCTAACAAGGTTCGATTGCGTCTCTCAGCTACACCATTAAGTTGTGGTGTCCTAGGAGGTGTCAATTGTGAAACTATTCCACATTCCTTAAGATAGTCGAGGAACTCGATACTAAGATACTCTCCGCCTCTATCCGACCTGAGCATCTTTATCTTCCTGCCTAGTTGATTCTCGACTTCTTGCTTGAACTCTTTGAACCTTTCAAAAGTTTCTGACTTATGCTTAATTAGGTAGACATATCCATATCTACTATAATCATCAGTGAAAGTCACATAGAATCGATTAGCATCTCTTGTGACTGATCTGAAGGGCCCACACACATCCGTGTGTATGAGATCCAACAAACCTTCACCTCTTTCACAAGATCCAGTGAAAAGTGATTTTGTCATCTTACCCAGAAGACAAGATTCGCACGTATCTTCTGACCTCAAGTCAAAAGACTCTAACACCCCATACTTTTGGAGCTGTTCCATGCGTTTCTTGCTAATGTGTCCAAGACGACAATGCCACAAACATGCTTTGTCTATACCATTAGACGAATCAATTTGAAATACACTATTGCCTAAGTTGTCTACACATGTCACAGTTTCATACACACCATTACAAGGTAAAGCTTCAAAATAGAAAACACCATTCTTATAAGCAGAAATGGAACCATTCTCATCATTAAAAGAAAAACTAAAACCTTGTTTAAACAATGCATGAAAAGAAATAATGTTTCGTGTCATTTCTGACGAGTAGCAACAATTCAATAACTCTAAAGTAAAACCATTACTAAGCACTAGACTATAAACTCCAATCTTGGTAACAGGTGAAGATCGCCTATTCCCCATGATCAGGTTCATCCTTCCACGCTCCATATCTTTACTTTTTCTTAGTCCCTGCACAACAGAGCAAATGTGAAAACCACATCCTGTATCAAGAACCCAAGAACCAGAAGATAATGAGTTATCAGAACGAATAGTGTACGTACCTGCAGACGATGGCTTTACTTTTCCATCCTTAATGTCCTGCAGATACTTTGGGCAGCTTCTTTTCCAATGACCCTTCTCATTGCAATAAAAACAAGTAGCTTCTTTGGGATCAGAGACAGGGGCAACATCAGAACTTTGCTTTGGCTGAGACTTTCCCTTCCAGTTCTGTTTAGGAGGACCTTTCCTCTTCTTGCCCTTTCCCTGGCCAATGGCTAGAACAAGAGTATTAGCAGGAGCGGGAACAACATTCTTCCCCTTCATTCCTGCTTCAGTCGTTCTTAGAAGATTGTGCAATTGAGCCAAAGTGGTCTCACTGTTGTTCAAATGATAGGTCAATATGAACTGATCATAACAACTAGGTAAGGAGTTCAGGACTATGTCAATAGCCAACTCCTGATCGATTTGCACATTCAGCTTCTCAAGGCGTTCCACGTAACGTTGCATCTTTTGCACGTGAGCGCTAACTGACTCCCCTTCTTTCATCTTGCTAGATATGAGGGACCTCACTATCTCGTACTTCTCTTGACGAGCTCGCTTATTGAACTTTTCCATAAGGTCCTTGTTCATCTCGTACGGCCAGTAGTCCTCATAGTACCTTTGCAATTCAGGGATCATAGTGGCAACCATGACGCAAGCAACCTTTGATGCATCCTTCTTGTGTTGCTCGTACGTGGCTAATTCATCAGCAGTGGCGGTCTCTTCGTTTATTTCTACAAGTTCTTCTTCGAGGACATACTCCTTGTCTTCAAAACGAAGGGCCATCTTGATGTTGCGCATCCAGTCACTATAATTGGCACCATCCAATATGACTTTGGAGCAGATATTCAGTAAGGAGAAGTTGTGGGTGGAGGAGGAGGAAGCAGTAGTATTCACTGGAGTAGTCATTTCTGAAAGTAGAGGGTAGATAAGTTAGATAAGAATAATTAGGAGTACAACTTATAAAATTCACAACTTAGAGAAGGGATGCCGTAATCTAATTGCAAATTATATAATGTAGGATTATTCTTTTGAGATTCATTGAAACTATTCAATGGCATGTTTAATCTCGGAATATGCTCTTCCATTTGTGACTGGGATACCGAGGATCACAAACAAGATGTGAATAACCATGCAAATCTGCTTGGCAACCTCAATGTCATTTATCATCTCAATTGATGTGCTGGTTAGCCACACGCGCTCCATCAACAATGATAATTCTTGAGATACCCATTATCACTCTTTATTAGTCCCTATTAGTGTGCTGGTTAACCACGCACGCTCCACTAACGACTTATAAAGTGTAATGTGCAATTTCATGGGTTAGCATACAATTTCACATTTTTCCTAAAAGTAACTAGGAATAGTAAATATAGGTTTAGTTACTTTCAATATCATTATACTTTTAATGTTATCAATTTAGCCCTATCAGACCCGTTCGGCTAACGACCCTCCACTAGTCAAGGGAGCGGTGGGTGAGGAATGTACACCCATTCGACTACCATTTTATAGGCAATCTCCTTATACCCCCCTTACAGACCAGCTTCGTGAATGAGGCCTACTATTGGTCGACTGACTTTATTCTTATACATATAGTAATTATTAATCTTTTACATATAGTATAAGGTGTATTTTAAAACTTTTTCAAAATACTAGGTTTATTAGGAAATAAACCCATGGATTAAATTCGTATATATATATATATATACTATATATAATTTACGAATTTATATATATATATATATATATCAAATACAATTAATTATCTATTAATAAGTATATACATATATATATCTTATAGGATAACTATTAATTTAATTAACTTATCCTAAGGCATTCGAAATTCTAGGAGCAAGATTAGGTTTACTATAACCCTAATTACTAAAATCGAATTTTCAAGCCTCCTAGCCAAAATCGAAATTTCCAAGCCTCCTATCACAATTTATTCTAGTCATAGCTAATTCAATAGAAAACAAGCCTTATGCTCTGATACCACTGATGGGTTTCAGGCACTACAAGCATACTTAAACTCTTAAGGGTGCATGCAACCTAAAACCAGGATCTATGTTTTCTCTATTGAACCTACAACTAAGAACAAATAATAAACCCTAGTCTATTGCGAAAAATAAATACCCAAGTAAATAAAATAGACAGATTTACATACCTTTTAGTTGTTATAGCAAACAACTAACACAATCCCCTTGAACGTTGGGAATCTAGCACCACAAGCGTCGTGCCTCTGATGGGATCACACCCAAGAACTCCAAAGGGAGAATATTAAACTAGAAGTGGTTAGTCCAAAATCGAATTTGGTTAAACCACAAAGGAGGGAGAAAGAGAATGGGGAATACTCAACCCTTTGGTGCAAATTGGAATAAGATCTCAAGGCCCCTATTTATAGGTTTGAGTAACCTCCTCATTTAACAATTCCACCAATGTGGGATTCATCAAGAATTTCGAAATTCCCTTCTATCCAAGGGATTTTCGAAATTTCCATGTGGGATAGGAATCCTTTTCCTAATTTAAACCAACTATTGATTTACCACTTATTCCCTTCAATTAACAAACTGTTAATTAACCTCCCAAATAGTTTTGTCTAGTTAATTATTAAACTATAATAACTGACAAAACTATTTCTTTTTCCTTTTTAATTAATTCTCCATTTGCTGAGTCTCGAGGGCAACCCAAAAGGACTATGCTGCTATTAATTATAGTTATAGGCTTAGACACCTAATCCAACAGGTACTCCAAATCTTGTTAAAATATTCCTTTTGATAAAGAATATGACTTTTTTCTCCCTGACTTGAATGTATGCCTCAGCTTCAATCCATTTTGAGAAATAATCTGTCATAGCTAGCATGAATACCTTTCCTCTAGGGGCCTTTGTAGGTCCAAAAAATCTACCAAGTCACGATATTGCTATCACAAACGAGTGCGGAATCCTTGTAAGTGATTGATTCGAGAAGAAAGTAGATGAAAGAGATTTGATAAACAATAAAGATCAAATCCTGAATGAAACACAAACTTTCTTGAGCAAGATGAAACTGATCGTAAACAATAGATAGAGTGGAAATCGGAATCAAAAAGCTTGTTTAATCATAAACACAAGGGTTTATATACTACCCATTACAAAGCCCTAGAATCTAATCATAAACTCAAAATAACTGGCCCACATGGCCCAAATCGTAATTACCTAGCCCAACACACAAGTCCACAAATCTAATGTTCATGCCTTTAAAATATAGCCCAACAATCTTCCCCTAGGCATGAACCATTAGAGAGTCTAAGGAAGATGCAAATCAAATCTGAATGTATGCGCCTCTTTCCTTGACCACCATTCTTTCTCCACGATCAGACCTGCTGTGCCATGAAACATCCCCACCCGTATAGCATTCTCCATATCATGTTCGTCACCAAGTATGGGACGGGATGCCAGGAGCTTGATATCCTTCTCTCCGAACCTCAGCAAATCTACCGGATCATACATTCGGAACTCTCTCAATTTCTTGCAGACAACCACCACTTCACAAGTTGTAGGATCATAATACCAGCTGTCAAAATTCCTAACAAGCGTATGATCTTCAATCTCATCAAGCATGTTGATGACTCGTGTTCGTTTGGTGGGAGGGCACCTCATTTCACCGATTGGTTCATTGGTGACAGGATCAGTTCCGGTTTCGACCCACCTCGCAGCCTTCAGATCAAAGTTTTCAAAGTTCTGCTCCATCTGTGCTACCAAGTTGTTGCGAACCAGATTTCCATGATTAGCGTTCCACCTGTTAATGAACGGTGCCCTCAGCAAGTTTCTCAATTATGTCTCAGTCCAGGAGTGGAATTGGCCTCTTGATTTGTAGTACTCGACTGGACTATATCCATCTCTCACTACAGCAAATAACTCCTTTTCTGCATCATAATGCCAACACAGAATTGGCTGTCTGCTTCCCTTCTTGTCTACAACACTCTCTCCCACATCAATACAATACTTCACAGGAGTAGGCCCCTTGAAGAACTCCTTGAACCAATTCACTTGACCTTCGGGAGCCTTAGAAATATATCTTCCACCACGAACATATTCAGACATTTCAATGGTGTCGTCTCCTTCATCTTCTTGTGAAGCACTTGTACCCTGAACTACTTGAGATGAGCTTTGGCCATGATCACCAGAAGATTTTGTTTCTACAACTCCTTTCAATTCAGTATGCTTCTTCTTTAGATCCATTAAAGCTTCATACAGGAACTTGAACCTTAGTTTGTTGGCAGCTTCATTCTCTTTCAGGGTCTTGTTTCCATCCCTCAGTGCTTTTATCTCACTTTCACGTGCTCTGTTTTGAGACAGAAGAAAATTTATTTGAGGCTCAACACTCAACCTCATTTCTATTGGGAGATCAGCAGCTTGAAATGGGCGGAAACTTGGAATAACTGTTGGCGGTAGACTTGTCCCAGTAGAGACACTCACTCTGATAAGGCTGGGTGCTACAAAGGTGTTATCAACCTCCAGAAATTGCCTTTCTTCATGAACAGGGCTACGTTCATTCAGAAGAGGACTTTCAGTCTGAACCTGGGCAGGTTGATCTTCAACATTCTGATCCGTTGTCTGTTCTAATAGCCTTTACCTTCTCGTTCAGCTGATTCTCTATAAGCGTGACAAACTGTTTCACTAACATCGGAGTTTCATACTTGTTTGATAAAAAGAAGACCCAAGTGAATCGTGAGTAGTCATCCACAATCACGAGACAGTAAGAGAATTTGCTGATGCTTTGCACCTGCATTAGCCCAAATAAATCCATGTGAAGAAGTTGTAAAACGGATGACATTGAATTTGCTATCTTCGGACGGTGCGGCAACTTGTGCTGCTTCCCCTTTGCACAAGCCACACATTTTTCTACAGTAGAGATATCTTTGATAGGCAGTTTTCTGACATGTTCTCCCTTTGCAAGCTTGGTCAAATTCTTCATGTTAGCATGCCCCAGACGCCTATGCCATAATAGAGCTAAGTTCTCATTTTGTTTAGATATGAGACAGGCTACTTCCGAAGTTGGAGGTTGACCCATATTAAGCTGATAAGAATTTGCTCTTCTCGGAGTACGCATCAAGATGCACTCCTCTGGAATTTTGACACCAGGCTTGAGTATGATGCATTCCTTGCGATTGAACAAGACAGAATATTCCCTATCACACATTTGTGAGACACTGAGCAAACTGTGAGATAATTCCTCCACATAGTGCACATCAGAGAATGTCAAACTTCCACTTCTCACTACTCCTTTCTTGCTTATTCTTCCACCTACACCACCTGCAAATGATACACCTCCCCCATTGAAGTCTTCCACATCTTCCAAAAGGGATAAGTCTCCGGTCATATGTCGGGAGCAACGCTATCAACGTACCAGAGATTGTTGATAGGTCTTCTTGGTTGTCCCTGCACAAATCAGAGATCAGTGAGATTTAGGTACCCAGGCCATAACAGATCTGGGCACACCTTTGGAATCACTGTAATTAACTAATTGGAGGGTCATTTCTGGCTTTGATTCAGGTACATTCACATTTTGAATGTTGACTTTTGGTTTCCAGGTGGTGTTTTTCTGTGGTTTCAACACATTTGGTGAGTTCTTGACTGACACAGGTTTCTTTTGCGGTGATGTGGCCTTTTTACCAGATGGCTTTTTAACAGGTGTCCACTCAAGTTTCAGTTTTGTGTAAACAAGTTGTTTTGTTTGAGTGACATCTTTTTGTTTTAAAAACTGTTGCTCAACCTTTGCTTTGCCATTAGGTTTATTAACTCTTTTGACTTTAGCCATTTGTTTCTCAACAAATTCTGGTTTTATCTTATCATTTCTTTTGTAAACTCCTTGAGATACATAAGTGGGTTTTGGAGTTTTGGCCACATTCCATTTTTCAACAACAAGCTTTGTCACTGGTGCCTTTGTGTTTGAAACCTCATACTGTTGAGTCTTCATTGGTTCAGAACACTGCTTCCCCTGAAACAAAGCTTGTTGCTTTTGCTTTTGCTTTTGCTTTTGCTTTTGCTTTTCTCCTGTCATCATTTTCTCCAACATACTAGTCCGTGGGTTTTGCGGATAGTATGGTTGAAATGGTCTATTCACACAATTAGCAGCAAAGTGTCCTGGTTTTCCACATTGAAAGCAGTTCATAAGTCTAGGCCCATTGACATGACTACAGAGGTATGAACGTCTTAGGTAAGACAACTTCCATTCTGGCTTATCATCCGATTTGTGTATAACATGTTTTGTGGCTTTTTCTGGTTGTGTGATTAAACAAAATTGTTCTGATTTAGACTTGTTTGTTCTATTGAAAGTCGACACAACCTGGGGATAAGCAACAAAGTCTTTGGGCTTAGTCTTGTCACACCCCAACCGACGGCGGAATTTGTCGGGGCATGATGATTGTCCAGATGCTCATGACAACTAATTAAAGTTGAAATATATTTAACATGCCCTTTTATTTCATTTATTAGAATATCTTACAAACATGAAACAGACAAAACATAATAACATAGGTACTGTAATTAAACATTGATTAACTAGGTCCAGCATCCTATAGTGATCACATACTGGCTCAAACACGATTACCTGCAACATGTATAAGATAAAGTGTCAACTACAAAAGTAGTTGGTGAGTAAGCATAGGTTTAATACATAATATCAGTATAAATCATGCGATCTATGTGTTTAGTGAATGTTCATAGAATATGATAAACAAGTATTGTAATAGTGTAATCAACCGCGTATCAAACCCTTGACAATTAGGCTTTCAATCACAGGGCGCCACACGCGAGGCATGCCAAGTGGGTTGTCAAACCAATAGATCTATTATCGTTACCCCGGCTCGGTATGTTAATGAGTACGCATGCTAGTGTAATAGTATTGGAATACAACAACAATCATGGTCCAAACAAGTTTAACACATCAAGAACACACATAACTAGCATAGGATTCGCATTTAGTTTTAGATAAGTAAATATAGAGTTTGGAATTTGAGATAGAGATACATGTTACACCCCAAAGTATTAAAAGAGAAGGGGGCTATGAATACTCACGTGATAAGGTGATAGGAAACGAGATAATGCCGATTCGTGAAGGATAGTAACTCAGAGATTATCCTAATGAATCAAATAAGGTATATGAATATAGGAATTCAAAATGAATTAAGTTTTAAGTATTCGAGGAAAGTTATATTTGATTAGGTCAAAATTACCATTTTGCCCTTCTATAGGTAAATTAGGGTTTTAGTATTTGTTTAGTATTTTCATTTATTTAACACTTTTGGACTTATATATACTTATTATATATATAAATATGTTCTAAGACCCAAAAATCAAGTCCTAATACTTTCGGGTTTATTTACTATCAAATGATTATATTCAAAAACCCTAATTTTGATAGAATAATTAAATAATTACCAAAACCCACTAGATTTTTGAATAAACTTTGGGTGTTACTCATACTATGATATCATGATATTCTTGAAAATATAAAATCTTAGTTTTGTGTCGTTTATCCAGTTTTGACAAAACAATGTCTTGAAAACCCTAATTTAAGCTTAAATATTAAATAAATATCAAAACAATTCATAAAATTATAAAAACTTAGGGTTTTATTCATTAGGATATATTATAATATTCCTCAAAATAGTAAACCTTAATTCAATATCTTTTACTTGATTTGGGCAGAACAACGACCCGAAAACCCTAATTTTGATAGATTTTTATATAAAATACCAAATGATTAGATATCATGAAATTGACTTAGGGGTTCTTTAATATATGTTAAAACATATTAACCCTCAAAAATTCAGACCCTAATACTTTCCCAATTGCCCAAAATTAAAGATTTATCTCAAGAACCCTAATTTTGACACGAATTTAAAAAGCATACTTAGAATTCGAATTTGGCAAAACTGAAAGAGGTTATTGTTAAGCATACCTAGAGGATCTTGACTGCTGAATCTTAGCTCAAAACTCCAAACGAGCAGCTCGAATTTGATAGAGGAAGTTTCGGACGAGTTTAAGGGTTTTTGGGTATGAAAGAACGAAATTGGCGAGTTGGGATGAAGATCTGATCGCGTTTATATAGTGTTTAGGGGCGCATGTGATTCCTCCAGGTGTTCTAGGTGACTAAGCTTCGATTTTTACACGTTAGGAGGGTCAATCGTGAGGAACAAGTCGATCAAACGTGGCTGATAGCGACCTGGCCCCTGATTTGGGCGGCGGTACGCGCCGGGTGAGGCTGGCCCTCGGCGGTACGCGAGCCAACTTTCAGAGTTTGGCAGTTTTGGTCCTTGTACATTTTATTTACAATTTAACCCCCAGACTTCTACCAAACTGTTATTTTATGCACCAAATCATTATAAAACATGTTTATAAAAGTTTCTAAGGCTTTGGACATGCTCGGTGATGTACGAATACGTGCGTTTTATAACTTTCAATAAATTGCACATTTAGTCCCTCAACTTTTGTTTTGTGAGTTTTACCTTTATATCTTTCGATGTAACTAATGTTTTAAGTTCAAAATGATATTAGAATACTTCCTTAAGATTTATAAGGCTCGGGATACGTTTAACGAGGTATAAAATATATAATTTATATATATTTATTTATATATTATTCGTTATAAATTATGAAAAATCATCAAAATTCATTAAAATTCATCATAATTCACCATATTGGTTTGTGATATAGAATTCATTAAATATAATGTCATGGAATAATAGAATGAGAATTTTTGAAATATACGAACTCCCAGTTAATACCGAAATCGCATGAAAACTTGTATTTTTGTTATTTTTGTTTTAAACCTCGAACTTTTTACGAAACCTCACATACATTTACTTGTGTGTACGACTAGTATTACCCACAAGTATTATATATGTTTAGAATGCTAAAGTTTTTTTTTTCGGTTTTGCACAATTAGCAAAAACAATTGAGTTATGGATCCGATTTGTAATGAATTGAAACATCGAATTTCACGAATATTGTGATTGAAGGATTAAATCATGGAATACATGAAATAACAATATAAAATATGAAATGATTCTTTATTGATTATCAACCATGATAGGAAACGGGTCGGGTATTTACAGATGGATTAACCGAAGTGTTACAGTCTCCCCTACTTTAAGAAATTTCGTCCCGAAATTAAATTCGAGAAGACTGTCGGAACAGATGAGGATATTTAGTCTTCATTTGGTCTTCACGTTCCCAGGTAAACTCTGGTCCACGTTTAGATTCCCAACGAACCTTGACGATCGGTATGCGACTACGTTTGAGTTGCTTGACTTCGCGATCCATGATTTCTACGGGTTTTTCAACAAATTGCAGGGATTCATCGATACGAATGTCTTCTAAAGGAACATGAAGATTTTCATCAGCTAGGCACTTACGAAGATTTGACACATGAAATGTAGGATGAACATTGGCTAACTCTGGAGGTAGTTCAAGTTGATAGGCTACTTTACCGACTTTTTCCAGAATTTTGAATGGACCTACATAACGAGGTGCTAGTTTCCCTTTCTTACCAAATCGAACGATTCCTTTCCAAGGGGATACCTTTAGAAGGACTAAATCGCCGACTTTGAATTCAAGGGGTTTTCGTCGTTTATCAGCATAGCTTTTCTGACGACTTCTAGCAGCGAGCAAGTTATCACGAACTTGAGAAATTCTGTCAGTCGTTTCTTGTATTAGTTCGGGACCAGTGATTTGAGCTTCACCAATCTCGTTCCAACATACGGGTGAACGACATTTTCTGCCATAGAGTGCTTCAAATGGTGCCATACCGATGCTCGAGTGATAACTATTGTTATATGAAAACTCGGTCAATGGTAAATGGGAATCCCAATTCCCACCAAAATCGATGACACAAGCGCGAAGCATATCCTCTAGAGTTTGGATTGTTCGTTCAGTCTGGCCATCAGTTTGTGGATGATAAGCACTACTGAGATCCAAACGAGTTCCCAAGGTAGATTGAAGAGATTGCCAAAAATGAGAGATAAAACGACCGTCTCGATCTGATATGATGCTCAAAGGAGTACCGTGACGACAAACGATCTGTTTGACGTAAATACGAGCTAATTTCTCAGCTCCATCGTTTTCACGAATAGGGAGAAAGTGAGCGGATTTGGTTAATCGGTCGACAATGACCCAAATGCTATCATGACCACTAGAAGTACGCGGGAGTTTAGTAATGAAATCCATTGAGATGTTTTCCCATTTCCATTCAGGTACTGCTGGTTGTTCGAGTAAACCAAACGGTCGTTGGTGCTCGGCTTTGACTTTTGAGCAAGTAAGACATTTAGCCACAAAGAGCGCGATGTCTTTCTTCATTCCAGGCCACCAATAATGAGTACGAAGATCCTGGTACATTTTATCTGCACCGGGATGAATAGAGTAACGAGACTTGTGAATTTCGTTCATGATGGTGGTACGAAGATCGTCTCGGTTAGGAATCCAAAGACGATTTAGGAAATAAAGAAGACCATTGGATTTAGTTTCTAGTTGAAGTTCAGCACCACAAGACATTTCTTCGTACATGTTACCCTCGGTAACTGATATGTGTTGAGCCTCAAAAATACGGGTTTGAAGATCAGATAACGGATGAGTGGTTTGAAAAAGAATTGGTTTGAGGTGTTCCTTACGACTAAGTGCATCGGCCACAACATTTGCTTTACCTGGATGGTAGAGAATATTGCAGTCATAGTCGTTCAGAAGTTCAACCCAACGACGCTGACGCATGTTGAGTTCCTTTTGATTGAAAATGTGTTGAAGGCTTTTGTGATCAGTATAGATTATGCATTTGGTTCCATAAAGGTAGTGTCTCCAAATCTTCAAGGCAAATACAACAGCACCAAGCTCGAGATCGTGCGTTGTATAATTCTTTTCATGAATCTTGAGTTGTCTTGAAGCGTAGGCGATCACTTTTCCTCGTTGCATTAGAACACAACCGAGGCCTAGACGTGAGGCATCGCAGTAAACGACAAAGTCGTCGTTTCCATCAGGAAGAGTTAAAATAGGAGCGTCACATAGCTTCTGTTTGAGAGTTTGAAATGCCTCTTCCTGAGCAGGGCCCCACTCAAATATTTTGTCTTTTTGTGTTAAGGCGGCGCCTCGGCCTTCAACATATATCTACACAGCTGGGACCCACTAGTAAGGGGAGGCGGTATGGTGTCCGGCTCTTTAGCCTGGCTCCAAGGGAACCGCGTGGTTCCATGCGGCAACCATACCGCGTGTGCAAGGCTCCCCCATGCGGCTCCACTTTTTGGTCTTCCACGGTTTCTCCAAACCGGCGAGAGCCGGATGGTTCCTTCCCACAACCAAGTGTCATGTTTTTATTGGGTGGTGAGCATGGCTTCACCAAGCCATGCCACAACCATACCCCCTCCACTAACCTTCCTCCAATCACAGCAAGACAGCGCACAACATTCTCACGAAAACCTTGTACAACTAGGACCCACCATCATTTGATTCAGCCTATCAAAATTCGATAGGGGAGAGAGGGTTAACTAAGTCTGCCAACAATGGAGAGAGAAAAGACATTCTCAACATTCCCTTTCAGCGAATAATGCCACGACACGTCACCTTCTTCAACCTCAAACGCGTCTGACTGCCGGAACCCTAAAACCATGATCAGAAAAATGAGACACCACCGGAAAATCGTATTTTGCCCGTATCTCCCGTAATATTCAACGAAATTTCATAAATTTTATACCCACAAACTCGTATGATCATCCTCTACAAACCTGGACGATACAAAAACTCTCTGATAATTGCCTCGAACGAAAACCCGGTTGCCAAGCCCGCTAACCAATGTTCAAGTTCGCTAAGCTGACCAGAAGTCCGCTAAAGGGTCGAGAAGTCCGCTAAGGCATACTTCTCAAGTCCGCAAAGAATGGACTCAAGTTCGCTAAAGCACGATCGAAGTCCGCTAAGACATCGGATGAAGTCCGCTAACGAAGGACAGCAAGTTCGCTAAGAGCACTCGAGCAAGTTCGCTGGGGCAATCTTCAAAGCTTCAAGAACCTGATGAACACTTAGAACAATTCTGGAAAACGATGAACATTAAGAACATGGAGAACACCTTACTCTGGTGATCCTTGAAATAGTCCCGAGAAATGAAAGGAAAACCCGTTATGACGCATGTCTTGTGCAGCTAAATCCGTCGTACGACCGTGTTGTGGCCACTCAACACATCCATAAACAGTAGCAAAAACCGGATCGACTCAGCCGCCAAAATTCTGGAAATCTTTAAGAACACGAAGAACACCTTGAAACACGCACTAGTGTGTGTTTTTCCTGATCTGCCCAAATTGTTGAGATTTAGACGAAACGGATGCTTCCAATGGATCCGGAACGCGTTTTCCACTAAGATTCATAACTCCTTTCATCCAAATCCATGAACAAAAACCCAAAAAACAAAGAATTAAGCCTGAAAATCTTCAAAACCCCCAAAAACAGGAAAAATCTAACAGTTACGAAAAAATAGCTCGGATCTTCAATTTCTCACCAGATTTGAACATGTAGAACATAGAATAACATCAAGATGAACTCCATAAAAATAATCTAACATCAAAAAACATCAGATCTGTCCAGAATCATCCATAATGTAGAACAAAGTAGAAAAAGTCTCCTAAATGTGTGTTCAAATATTCACCTTATTCAAGCTCAAAATCAAGATTCGAGTGATCAGATTCATCGTGAGAAGAAATCTGATCGGTTACCTCGCTCTGATACCATTTGTCAGGACCGATTTTTTCACTACAAGAATCTCGATGTTGAGAGAGAATGAAGATCGAATGACAAAATCCGAGAGACGATGATGATGATGATGGAGATGAATCTAGGAAATCATACAAAAAAGATGATGAATTAAGTCGAATGATTTCATTGTACCGAATGATTACAAGAACAAGAAATCATGA
>JBCNJP010006096.1:0-75083 GCA_039602395.1 Deinandra increscens subsp. villosa
GGTGTTGGGTCGAAAAGTACTTTTCGATCACACAGGGGGTCAGTCGAAAAGCAGGGTTCTCGATCGAAAAGTATCAGCGGATCGAAAGTTCTCAATGGGGACTTTCCGATCGAAATGGGCTGATCGAAAAGTCACAAGGGGGACTTTTCGATCGAAAGAAGGCTGATCGAAAAGTCACAGGGGGGACTTTCCGATCGAAATGAGCTGATCGAAAAGTCACAAAAGGGGACTTTTCGACTAAGATCAACTGATCGAAAAGACACGAGGGGTCTTTCTCGATCACAAGAATGAGACAGAATGAGCTTTTCGATCGGGAGGTCGATCGAAAAGCTGTTATGCAGGGTCAAAAAGTGCTTAAACTTCGAGCAAATCACCACGAGATCTTCTGTTTCGCGTCCAAACCTGCAAAAATACTTCCGGGTGTGCTAAAGGCTGAAAATCACCAACAAAACTCAAAACGTTAGATCACAAAAACTTGAATCTGATATCGCGAGAGCCTCGAAACCTTGCGTTTCTTGGCTCTGATACCAATTGTAAGGATCAAATCAAACCCTCACGCGATATCAAAGTCTATAACCACCGTGCGGAATCCGGTGATTATAGGTGATTCAAGATTAATTGTAAATAATATGAATAAGCAATAAGAACAAGAACAAGAACACAAACTAGAAGAAGAAACACACTTTACTAATCACCTTGATTGCTACACACTGATCGAAATTCTCTTGCTGAGAATTTCGTGAACACCAAAATCGCAAAAAAAACACCAATAGGGCAACCAACCCTAATTACACAAACTAGCTATCTATATATAGGGAATCCTATGCTTGATCAACAAGCTATAGAAATCGGCCTATAGGGCCCATAATTCGACCAACCTACAACCCATACAACCCATTTACATGATCATAGCCGAACTACATTCAACTAGCCCAGAAGTATTTCAAATGCAAAAGCCTTATAAAATTCTAGACTCTACAGGTTCGGTTGACTTCGGGTTCTGGTTTATCTCAGTTTGGGTATTTTTCAGTTCGGACAGGTTCGTGTAAGTTTTCAATTCGGACAAGTTTCAGTTCGGCTAGGTTCGAATAACATTCTTTGTTCGGATCCAGTTCGGCCTATATTGGGAACTTTGGGTTGTTTTACGAAAACTGACGTAACTTGAGTTTCGTTAAAAGTTACGAAGCCCAATACCAGCCAAAACGACCATCTCGGCGATATCTACACTTTTACTTGCCTTACGGCCAGTACCCTCCGTTTTGATACCCAACATCCATTTCTAAGACCCTCATTTTTGAGTTTGAAGTTTTTGGAGTGTTGTATTTCGGAAAAGATGTCGGATTTCCAAGCATTTGCCGTCATGCAAAACGCGATACAGACCTTGATTAACTTTGATAACGAAATTGGAACAAGCCAGAAAGTTCATAAGTTGTTAAAGTTGGAAGATTATCACGAAATGGGAACAAGTTAGAAAGTTCCTAAGTTTCTGCTTATATTAGCACGAATGATATTGATTTATGGATTCCAATTCGCAAGCTTTATATGCATCCAACTGATCAAGGAGATTTTAAATAAATTCACAATTTTGATGCTGCCGAAAAAAAAAGTTATGAGCTTGAGCAAAAAGTTTTTGGTTATCTTATTATGGCTTTACCTACTGAGTTGCTACATCAATTCAGCACTTGCAAGAAAAGTAAACAATTGTAGGATGCTTTATCGTCAAGATGTGAAGGTAACGATCAATACAAGAAGAGCCGACGAAAGGTGTTGAACAAAGAGTTTGACAACTTTTAGCATTATGAAAATGAGAATATCACGGCTCTAATGTCAAGATTTTCACATCTTATCAGTAGAATTGAAAATTATTGGGATTGAGAAAACCGATGAAGAATTGAAAGAGAAGATAATGGAGGCACTACCAGAAAAATGGGAGAATTATGCGTTGTTTCTTACACATGATAAAGAGTTTTCCACATTATCATTTCATGAATTGACTGGTAAACTTCATGCTCGAGAAATGGAAATGATGAATTCCAACAAGTCAACTGCTAAATTGCAAAATCCAGAATTATATCATGGTGAGAATGCTGCTAGCATAACTGCTAAGGCTAAACGAGGTCTTAGTTCGTGAACCAACTACTGCTTTTATTGGAAATGTGTCTAGAGCTTCTGGTAATACTACTTCAAGAGGTTGCAGTTTTACAATTCCAGAATCATCAAATCAAAATGCATTTCCTGTCAAATCAGTTGATTGTGCTAAACTGATCTCTGCTCTTATTTCATCGTCTTTTGGAATGATTATCAATGATGTTAGCAATGCTCGATTGACTGAAAAAGATCTTAATGAAGTTGATGATGATCAGTTAAATGAAATGGATATGGCATGACAATTTTCTATGTTGACTCAGAGGTCCCAACAGTTTTACAAGAAAACTGGAAGACATGCTTTTGATGCATATGGAATATTGGGTTTTGACAAATCTAAAATAAAATTTTATAAATGTTCAAATCTTGGACATTTTGCAAGAGCGTGTCAGCAATCTCATGTTCACAAGTCTGATTTAAAAGCTACAAATTGTTCTCAACCGTCATCAAGCGATTCAACTAAGAAAGCTTTGACTGTTACTGCTGATGGACGTTATGATTGGGGTAAAGTGTTTCTTGATAAGTCAGCATTGATTGTCACACATGAACAAGATGATTATTATTCAGACTTAAGTTCTTATGAATCTGCTGAGAATGAAAATTCTGAGTCTAAGATTGAAAGTTTGTTAAAGGAGAATGTTGGCTTATTAAAAGAAATGAGTTTGCTTACCGAAGCACTCAAGTTAGTGAAATCAGATTTGGAGGCATCTAAGGAAGCATGCAAAGAATCTGAACTGAAATTTGCAAAATTATCAGAAGAAAATGCTAACTTAGTTCAAAAAGTTAAGAAATGGAAGAATAAAGCAGAAGATGCTGCAAATGATTTTTAAAATTTGTTTGAAAAGTCAAAGATTAAGCTTGATATGCTTAACAAGACTTCTGATGACTATGCTGCCAAATCGAAGCATATCAGATTGATATGGAGAAGCTACTTGATGAGAAGAAGGAGTTAGCAAGGGTCAATAAATTGTTAAATGCAAATCTTGATATTCTAGAAAAGGAATGAAGATAAGTGGAAGAAAGAGTTGTACGCTAAGCTTGATAATCTAAGATTACAAAAGTATGAAACTCACAAGGTTGCTAAAAGGTTGATAGCTACAGAAAAGAAATTGGCTGAAGCACAACAGAAGATTTCTGATTTGAAGATCCAAGTGATTGATACAAATCATCTTCTAAATAATGTCACCAATTCAAAATCTTTCACAAGCTTCTTAGTAAACAATGAAAATTTTGAAAGAATGTTTGACAAGACAGTGTCACCCCCAGGAAGTATCAAAGAAGCTGTTAATGAGGTGAAGGAAAAGGTAGAAAATTGTGATTATTTTAAGTTTGCAGATTCCAAGATGATGAAGAAAAGAATGTAAAGGAAAAGCAACACAAAAAGAATATCAAGAAGGCCGGTAAAGAGAATGAGAAGAAATTTGAAGTATCGTCAACAGAGAATGAGCAATCAGCTACTTCTACTGAGAAGATTCGTTCTCAACCTGATATTTGATAGACGATTTTCTATGCAAAGAAGAATGTTAATGAAGTTAAAGCTGAGTTTTCTCGTTTGGCAAAGAATGGGCATAAGTCATTTACTTTTGAGGAAAAGGTTTTTGGTAAAAGTGTTGGTTTGGGTTTTAAGACCAAGATTGTTGAAGATTGTGGTGTTCAAGGTCCAAAAACACAAAATCTGAAGAAAATTAAACTAAAGCAAGTCAAGAAGAAAGTTTTAAAGGCTGAAAAAGTTCAACCCGAGAGGTTTTACAAGCTTAAGGGTTCGAAACAAATATTTTCTGATAAAGAATTTCCACTTCATTGTGTGCATGCTCAAAAAATTGCTGAAGTTTTTGTGAAAAATGCTGCTTCAAAGAACAAAAAGAATCAACATGCAAATTTTTCTTTTGGTGGTTCTACTCCAAAATGCCCAACATCCAAATGGCTTCATGATCATCGTCATCAGGTATAGGATTCTTTTTATGATCATTTTGGAGGTTATCATGTTTTTGAAGCTATGCACGTTCCTAAAAGAAAGAACATAAACAATCGTTTGTGTTATATTTGCCGCCAAAAAGGGAATATGGCAAAAGATTGTTCGGTTCCTGCTGCTTCTACTCAAAGGACTCAAAAGGTTCCAGTTTTTGGTAAACCTGCCAAACCAAGGTTCATTGATGAACATGACAGAGTTTTTGATGAATATCAACATAAGATTTCCAACAAGCAGAAATCATTCATTCCTAAATTTTCAAAAGTTCAAAATGTAGGTTGTTCGTCACAGTCAAATGTGATTGATTCATCAAAGACTGAATTACCAAAACAACAACAACAATGGAAACCTAAGGTGATTTCAAAGCAAAACCAGGACACTGGTCGACCAGAAGCGATCCGCTTCGGGTCATTTAAAAACTGATGTGTTTGACTAGTGTGTAGGTACTTCTGGAAGACCTATCGAAGATTGTAAAGTTGTTGATGGAGAATTATTCTGCTTAATTTAAATTTCATGATTCATCTTATTAATCTGAAATTTTTCTGAAACTTAAAGCTGACAGGTATCCGTGTCGATTGATCAATTTTCTTTCTTTACATTTCGTTTGTAGTTTAGGGGGAGAAAATTGAAAAAACCAAAAATAGTGTTTCTTTTTTTATAAAATTAAAAAAATCCAAAAATAGAGTTTTTCATTTTAAGGGGGAGAAATTCAGAAATTGCATGTTATGGGGAGAAGACGAATACATGCAAAATATATAGTGAAGGTGAATCCATGCAAAATAATTAAAATTTTGAGAAATTGATCATTGGGAAATGATAGTATATTGGCTTACGTATCTGACTCATGGATAGAGTAGATAAAAGAGCCATAAGATCATTGTTTGATATGCTTGGTAAGCTCAACAAATTAGAAAGTATTCAGATGTGATATACACTAAATACTATGCTTGACCATGTGGATAACATCTTGAAGTGTATTTCATGACAAAAATAAAAATGTGTGAGAAACAAAAATGAGAATTCACTGTGTATACATGTTTTCATTTTGCAAAGATTTAAACTTTGTTTGATTTTCTTTATTTTCTCAAACGATCGGACTTTCTCTGCGTATCGAAAGATCGACCTGATTGTTGTTCGTTTGTGAAAATGCGTGAGCATCGGATCGTCTACTCGATCTAGCTAATCGGACATTAAAACGTAATGAACCGATTGTTTTATTGATCAAAATGAACAATTACAATCAGTGAAACACTCAGAAACACAACACAGAGAAACACCTTGAAAACACACACTTAAGAAATCTCACACGCTCAGAACTCTATCAAATACAAAGACCATACATCTATATATACCCGATGGTCCGAGCTTCGGCCGAACCTCAGGTTCGGCCAGTCCGAACTTCAGGTTCGGACCTAGTTCGGCCAGACCTAGTTGACTTGATCTTTGAACTTGTTTGATACTTCACACGACGCACATATCAGGTATCAACAAACTCCCCCTCGTCGTGTGCAGTATCTCTTCAAACATTATCAACATTGTATCTTCAATCAAGCTCCCCCTCAAGTGTAGAATCCGTTCGTCCAATGAGATGAATCTTCGAACAAACTCCTCCTCAACTTGATCGTAGCTTAATCTTGAATACTTGACGACGTTCCGTGTATCTCTGGTCTTTATCAAACGCTTCAGAAGACAAAAAGATTTTAGGGGTGTTTTAGCATAAGTTTGAAAATAAAAAGATTTTAGGTTTTTTGATATAAAATTCCTAAAAGATGTTTTGCTTTGTTTTCGATCTGATTGACACATGATACAAAATAAATTTTCAAAAGATCAAATATCTTGGAGTCTCGAGAAGAGATGTTTTGCGCCAAGATAATTTATGATTGAAGAGTTTGCTAAGTGAAGAAGATACCACAACTTCATGTCTTCCGAAGCTGTTGATAAAGACAGAGACACACTATATTTCATCAAGTATTCAAGATCAAGCTACCTTCAAGTTGAGGGAGGGTTTGTTCGAAGATACGAATTGGATGAACAGATACTGCACACGTCGAGGGGGGGGGGGTTGTTGATGCATAATCTGTTCGTCGTGTGAAGTATCTGAACAAGACGATGTGAAGATCTGAATAAGACGAAACTACTGCACGAACTGATACGAACTGGCACGAACTAGTGTCATCCAAACTGGCTGTTCGGATGGGTTTAGATCAGACGAACCACCAGTTCGTTTGAGTTCGGCCAGTCGTGTATATATAGGTGTTTTGTCTTGTAATAAAAAAAAGTGAGAACGAGCTGTGAAAAGTCTGAGTGTTAAGTGTGTGTTTCTACGGTGTATTTTCTCTGTGATTCCAGATTGTACGTTGAGTCTTTCTTGCTTAATAAACAATCATTTAATTACTCGTTTTCTTCTGATATAGCTATATCGAGTAGACGATCCGACGCTCCAGCGTTTTCAGAATCTCTTCCTCCCAAACCTATGAGTCTTATTGACTCTCTTCTTGGTAACACTCCATCCACTCTACCCTCTACCACACAAACCTCCACTACTCCAATCAAGAGAAACCTACCTAAAACCAGTAAACCACATACCAGAAAGCCTCCCATAAAAAAGCCTTAACCTTCCAAACCCATTCCACCGAAATTGAGGGCTGATAACTTCACCCCTATTGAACCTCTCACCAAAGCCATAGCAAAACCCACAAATGAAACCTCTCAACCTTCTTCAATCCAAAAATCTATTCACCCCACCACAAAACTACCTTCTCCACCACAATCTTCAACACCTACTGAAGCTAAATATTTATTACTTGATAATCAAAATATTAGTTATATTCATGATAAACATTAGTTTAGAAAGAGTTTATACTTCAATGAGATTATCATATGAGTTCATAAGGTTTTGAAAGGACGAAATGACAGTTTTAGGTCAAAACGTGCTTTTTGCCGGTTTTAGCCGTACTTCACGGTTTTTCCACAATTGACTATAGCAATTGACCAAATAAATAAATAAACATTTATTTTCATCATAAGGTCATAGGAAATCAGAATGTACAAGTTCAAAAGTTTGCTTTACTAGTTTTGTCGGTTTTGCCGGTATGTGTCCGATTTAGCCGGTTTTGATCCTGTGACTCGTTCTAAGGCTTTGTAAACTACCAAAACACTTTGTAAACTCATTATAAGTCATCTAAAGTCCTTAAAGGTGTTCAAGATCAGTTCTAACCTTTGTTTGCATATCTTTACAAAAATGGGCTTTCCGGGCCCGTAAAGTGTCCGTTTTTGGTCCCGTTTTTCCCCAAATTTAGCTATTTTCGAAAGGGATCTTGTACTAGGGTTTTTAAGACTAAAGACATCTTTTAAAATCACTTTAGGAGGGGTCAAACTTTCTGACCTAAATTTGTCCTAATTTATCTATAGTTTCCGGATCTTTTTAGTAGGTTATTTTTATAGATTTAGCCGTCCAAACATATCAATAAGTCATTTGGTGCTATCCACAACCTTCTAACATGTTAAAAATTTCGGACCTAGGGTTCCAAGAGTCATAAATTTCGGATCTAGTGGTTTGTTCATAAAACCAAGGCATATAGAACACATACTAGCATATCAACACATGTATAACTTTAGATCTATATAATGTAGCATACGAGGGGTTCAAAATACATGAAATCACTAGTAAAAACACATGACATACTAGATCTAACATGAACTTAAACAATGTTTGAGTTTACTAGAAATATAGATGAAAATGTATGTCAAAAGTCACCATTTTTAACCAAGACTTGTGTATGGAGTGTTAGATGGTAAATACAACTAGGTAATATGAATAACTAGTGAAAAAACTAAGAAAATGTTGTCTACTAACTTGAGGGAACCGAAAATGGAGGTGATGGAGGCTTGATCTTGCTTCCTTGATGTTCCTTGTAGCTTTAATCTTCAAGAAACTTGTGTTTTGGTGAAGAAAAGCTAGAGAGAGAGTAGAGAGAGAGAGGGCCGACGGTTTGGGAGAGAGGGAGAGAGTTAAGTGTGTGTTTCTTTTGTGGGAGCAAATGAGGATGTCTAGGGTTTCTTCTTTTAGCTTTGTATATATATGGTACACAAAGAAAGGAAAGAAAAGGGTTTGGTTTAAGTGGAAAGGTGGTGGCGGTTTCGTGGGTGTGGAACCGAGAGGGAGAGGGCCGAGAGGGGGGTGGGGGGGCCGGTTCATGGAGCAAGGAGGGAGGAGGGTCAAAGGTGGTGGTACTAGCTAGTGTTCTAGGGTGGTGATGGGATGTTTTGGGTGGTATAGGGTGACAATGAGGAGGTACATGATGAATAGTGAGATTCTTTTGGTTGGGAGATTAGTAAATGGTTAGGAGAAAGGTGGTGGATTATTACTAATGATAGATACTAATTGTCGAGTGTCGGGTTTTGATCACGAAAGATAATATGACCAAAGGTGACAATTGGATTTAATCATGCATGGAAATGAACATGCATGGAGGGTAATGAATCAAGGTCAAAGGAAAGAATGATACAAGTCTTGTTTAAAGGTCAAACGGTGTTAAATGGTGAAAAACGTTTACGTTGATTGTTTTATATAAAAACCTAATGGTTTCTCGTTATATAAATACTAAACGTTAAAATGATTTATTATTGGACGTAATTGGTAAATAAATGGATAAACGTTATCGTTAATTGATTATTTTACGTCGAATAGTGACATGAACTTTGAACGTATGCAAAATACTACAAAGGTGATGCGATAATATAAAAACTCTTTTTATATTAGAATACATATATTGTTATGAAACGTTTCTTATTGTTGAAGTTCCGCCGATCATATATATAATGTTCTTGTTTTCAAGGTCGATTGTCGAGATATTAAATTAGGGTTACACCAAGACTAACGGATAGATGCACATTACGTTATCTACATTAACTAAAACACAGATTTATGCACACAGAAATAGGTAACTACACGTATTATTATATGATTTGACTTAGGAAACTTACGGGTTGTCACAGTATGTAACCAATAAGTTGTGTCTAGGACCAATGAGTCCCAAAAAGCTGTGTTTAGGGGAAACAAGGGTCAGTTGGGACCAATGAGTCCCATAAGGTGTGTATGTAACCAATAAGTTGTGTTTAGGACCAATGAGTCCCAATAAGGTGTGTTTAGGGGAAACGAGGGTCAGTTGTGACCAATGAGTCCCAGTAAGGTGTGTATGTAACCAATAAGTTATGTTTAGGACCAATGATGGCCCAATAAGGTTTGTATGTAACCAATAAGTTGTGTCTAGGACCAATGAGTCCCAAAAAGCTGTGTTTAGGGGAAACAAGGGTCAGTTGGGACCAATGAGTCCCAGTAAGGTGTGTATGTAACCAATAAGTTGTGTTTAGGACCAATGATGGCCCAATAAGGTGTGTATGTAACCAATAAGTTGTGTTTAGGACCAATGAGTCCCAATAAGGTGTGTTTAGGGGAAACGAGGGTCAGTTGGGACCAATGAGTCCTTGTAAGGTGTGCATGTATCCAATAAGTTCTGTTTAGAACCTATGATGGCCCAATAAGGTTTGTATGTAACCAATAAGTTGTGTCTAGGACCAATGAGTCCCAATAAGGTGTGTTTAGGGGAAACGAGGGTCAGTTGGGACCAATGAGTCCCAATAAGGTGTGTGTAACCAATAAGTTGTGTTTAGGACCAATAATGGCCCAATAAGGTGTGTATGTAACCAATAAGTTGTGTTTAGGACCAATGAGTCCCAATAAGGTGTGTTAGGGGAAACGAGGGTCAGTGGGGACCAATGAGTCCCAGTAAGGTGTGTATGTAACCAATAAGTTGTATTTAGGACCAATAATGGCCCAATAAGGTGTGTATGTAACCAATAAGTTGTGTTTCGGACCAATGATGGCCCAATAAGGTGTGTTAGAAGAAACGAGGGTCAGTTGGGACCAATGAGTCCCAGTAAGGTGTGTATGTAACCAATAAGTTGTATTTAGGACCAATAATGGCCCAATAAGGTGTGTATGTAACCAATAAGTTGTGTTTAGGACCAATGATGGCCCAATAAGGTTTGTATGTAACCAATAAGTTGTGCCTAGGACCAATGAGTCCCAATAAGGTGTGTTTAGGGGAAACGAGGGTCAGTTGGGACCAATGAGTCCTAGTAAGGTGTGTATGTAACCAATAATTTGTGTTTAGGACCAATGATGGCCCAATAAGGTGTGTATGTAACCAATAAGTTGTGTTTAGGACCAATGAGTCCCAATAAGGTGTGTTTAGGGGAAACGAGGGTCAGTTGTGACCAATGAGTCCCAGTAAGGTGTGTATGTAACCAATAAGTTATGTTTAGGACCAATGATGGCCCAATAAGGTTTGTATGTAACCAATAAGTTGTGTCTAGGACCAATGAGTCCCAAAAAGCTGTGTTTAGGGGAAACAAGGGTCAGTTGGGACCAATGAGTCCCAGTAAGGTGTGTATGTAACCAATAAGTTGTGTTTAGGACCAATGAGTCCCAATAAGGTGTGTTTAGGGGAAACGAGGGTCAGTTGTGACCAATGAGTCCCAGTAAGGTGTGTATGTAACCAATAAGTTATGTTTAGGACCAATGATGGCCCAATAAGGTTTGTATGTAACCAATAAGTTGTGTCTAGGACCAATGAGTCCCAAAAAGCTGTGTTTAGGGGAAACAAGGGTCAGTTGGGACCAATGAGTCCCAGTAAGGTGTGTATGTAACCAATAAGTTGTGTTTAGGACCAATGATGGCCCAATAAGGTGTGTATGTAACCAATAAGTTGTGTTTAGGACCAATGAGTCCCAATAAGGTGTGTTTAGGGGAAACGAGGGTCAGTTGGGACCAATGAGTCCTAGTAAGGTGTGCATGTATCCAATAAGTTCTGTTTAGAACCTATGATGGCCCAATAAGGTTTGTATGTAACCAATAAGTTGTGTCTAGGACCAATGAGTCCCAATAAGGTGTGTTTAGGGGAAACGAGGGTCAGTTGGGACCAATGAGTCCCAATAAGGTGTGTGTAACCAATAAGTTGTGTTTAGGACCAATAATGGCCCAATAAGGTGTGTATGTAACCAATAAGTTGTGTTTAGGACCAATGAGTCCCAATAAGGTGTGTTAGGGGAAACGAGGGTCAGTGGGGACCAATGAGTCCCAGTAAGGTGTGTATGTAACCAATAAGTTGTATTTAGGACCAATAATGGCCCAATAAGGTGTGTATGTAACCAATAAGTTGTGTTTCGGACCAATGATGGCCCAATAAGGTGTGTATGTATCCAATAAGTTCTGTTTAGGACCAATGATGGCCCAATAAGGTTTGTATGTAACCAATAAGTTGTGTCTAGGACCAATGAGTCCCAAAAAGGTGTTTTTAGGGGAAACAAGGGTCAGTTGGGACCAATGATTCCCAGTAAGGTGTGTATGTAACCAATAAGTTGTGTTTAGGACCAATGATGGCCCAATAAGGTGTGTATGTAACCAATAAGTTGTGTTTAGGACCAATGAGTCCCAATAAGGTGTGTTTAGGGGAAACGAGGGTCAGTTGTGACCAATGAGTCCCAGTAAGGTGTGTATGTAACCAATAAGTTATGTTTAGGACCAATGATGGCCCAATAAGGTTTGTATGTAACCAATAAGTTGTGTCTAGGACCAATGAGTCCCAAAAAGCTGTGTTTAGGGGAAACAAGGGTCAGTTGGGACCAATGAGTCCCAGTAAGGTGTGTATGTAACCAATAAGTTGTGTTTAGGACCAATGAGTCCCAATAAGGTGTGTTTAGGGGAAACGAGGGTCAGTTGTGACCAATGAGTCCCAGTAAGGTGTGTATGTAACCAATAAGTTATGTTTAGGACCAATGATGGCCCAATAAGGTTTGTATGTAACCAATAAGTTGTGTCTAGGACCAATGAGTCCCAAAAAGCTGTGTTTAGGGGAAACAAGGGTCAGTTGGGACCAATGAGTCCCAGTAAGGTGTGTATGTAACCAATAAGTTGTGTTTAGGACCAATGATGGCCCAATAAGGTGTGTATGTAACCAATAAGTTGTGTTTAGGACCAATGAGTCCCAATAAGGTGTGTTTAGGGGAAACGAGGGTCAGTTGGGACCAATGAGTCCTAGTAAGGTGTGCATGTATCCAATAAGTTCTGTTTAGAACCTATGATGGCCCAATAAGGTTTGTATGTAACCAATAAGTTGTGTCTAGGACCAATGAGTCCCAATAAGGTGTGTTTAGGGGAAACGAGGGTCAGTTGGGACCAATGAGTCCCAATAAGGTGTGTGTAACCAATAAGTTGTGTTTAGGACCAATAATGGCCCAATAAGGTGTGTATGTAACCAATAAGTTGTGTTTAGGACCAATGAGTCCCAATAAGGTGTGTTAGGGGAAACGAGGGTCAGTGGGGACCAATGAGTCCCAGTAAGGTGTGTATGTAACCAATAAGTTGTATTTAGGACCAATAATGGCCCAATAAGGTGTGTATGTAACCAATAAGTTGTGTTTCGGACCAATGATGGCCCAATAAGGTGTGTTAGGGGAAACGAGGGTCAGTTGGGACCATTGAGTCCCAGTAAGGTGTGTATGTAACCAATAAGTTGTATTTAGGACCAATAATGGCCCAATAAGGTGTGTATGTAACCAATAAGTTGTGTTTAGGACCAATGATGGCCCAATAAGGTTTGTATGTAACCAATAAGTTGTGTTTAGGACCAATGAGTCCCAATAAGGTGTGTTTAGGGGAAACGAGGGTCAGTTGTGACCAATGAGTCCCAGTAAGGTGTGTATGTAACCAATAAGTTATGTTTAGGACCAATGATGGCCCAATAAGGTTTGTATGTAACCAATAAGTTGTGTCTAGGACCAATGAGTCCCAAAAAGCTGTGTTTAGGGGAAACAAGGGTCAGTTGGGACCAATGAGTCCCAGTAAGGTGTGTATGTAACCAATAAGTTGTGTTTAGGACCAATGAGTCCCAATAAGGTGTGTTTAGGGGAAACGAGGGTCAGTTGTGACCAATGAGTCCCAGTAAGGTGTGTATGTAACCAATAAGTTATGTTTAGGACCAATGATGGCCCAATAAGGTTTGTATGTAACCAATAAGTTGTGTCTAGGACCAATGAGTCCCAAAAAGCTGTGTTTAGGGGAAACAAGGGTCAGTTGGGACCAATGAGTCCCAGTAAGGTGTGTATGTAACCAATAAGTTGTGTTTAGGACCAATGATGGCCCAATAAGGTGTGTATGTAACCAATAAGTTGTGTTTAGGACCAATGAGTCCCAATAAGGTGTGTTTAGGGGAAACGAGGGTCAGTTGGGACCAATGAGTCCTAGTAAGGTGTGCATGTATCCAATAAGTTCTGTTTAGAACCTATGATGGCCCAATAAGGTTTGTATGTAACCAATAAGTTGTGTCTAGGACCAATGAGTCCCAATAAGGTGTGTTTAGGGGAAACGAGGGTCAGTTGGGACCAATGAGTCCCAATAAGGTGTGTGTAACCAATAAGTTGTGTTTAGGACCAATAATGGCCCAATAAGGTGTGTATGTAACCAATAAGTTGTGTTTAGGACCAATGAGTCCCAATAAGGTGTGTTAGGGGAAACGAGGGTCAGTGGGGACCAATGAGTCCCAGTAAGGTGTGTATGTAACCAATAAGTTGTATTTAGGACCAATAATGGCCCAATAAGGTGTGTATGTAACCAATAAGTTGTGTTTAGGACCAATGAGTCCCAATAAGGTGTGTTTAGGGGAAACGAGGGTCAGCTGTGACCAATGAGTCCTAGTAAGGTGTGTATGTAACCAATAAGTTATGTTTAGGACCAATGATGGCCCAATAAGGTTTGTATGTAACCAATAAGTTGTGTCTAGGACCAATGAGTCCCAAAAAGCTGTGTTTAGGGGAAACAAGGGTCAGTTGGGACCAATGAGTCCCAGTAAGGTGTGTATGTAACCAATAAGTTGTGTTTAGGACCAATGAGTCCCAATAAGGTGTGTTTAGGGGAAACGAGGGTCAGTTGTGACCAATGAGTCCCAGTAAGGTGTGTATGTAACCAATAAGTTATGTTTAGGACCAATGATGGCCCAATAAGGTTTGTATGTAACCAATAAGTTGTGTCTAGGACCAATGAGTCCCAAAAAGCTGTGTTTAGGGGAAACAAGGGTCAGTTGGGACCAATGAGTCCCAGTAAGGTGTGTATGTAACCAATAAGTTGTGTTTAGGACCAATGATGGCCCAATAAGGTGTGTATGTAACCAATAAGTTGTGTTTAGGACCAATGAGTCCCAATAAGGTGTGTTTAGGGGAAACGAGGGTCAGTTGGGACCAATGAGTCCTAGTAAGGTGTGCATGTATCCAATAAGTTCTGTTTAGAACCTATGATGGCCCAATAAGGTTTGTATGTAACCAATAAGTTGTGTCTAGGACCAATGAGTCCCAATAAGGTGTGTTTAGGGGAAACGAGGGTCAGTTGGGACCAATGAGTCCCAATAAGGTGTGTGTAACCAATAAGTTGTGTTTAGGACCAATAATGGCCCAATAAGGTGTGTATGTAACCAATAAGTTGTGTTTAGGACCAATGAGTCCCAATAAGGTGTGTTAGGGGAAACGAGGGTCAGTGGGGACCAATGAGTCCCAGTAAGGTGTGTATGTAACCAATAAGTTGTATTTAGGACCAATAATGGCCCAATAAGGTGTGTATGTAACCAATAAGTTGTGTTTCGGACCAATGATGGCCCAATAAGGTGTGTTAGGGGAAACGAGGGTCAGTTGGGACCATTGAGTCCCAGTAAGGTGTGTATGTAACCAATAAGTTGTATTTAGGACCAATAATGGCCCAATAAGGTGTGTATGTAACCAATAAGTTGTGTTTAGGACCAATGATGGCCCAATAAGGTTTGTATGTAACCAATAAGTTGTGTCTAGGACCAATGAGTCCCAATAAGGTGTGTTTAGGGGAAACGATGGTCAGTTGGGACCAATGAGTCCTAGTAAGGTGTGTATGTAACCAATAATTTGTGTTTAGGACCAATAATGGCCCAATAAGGTGTGTATGTAACCAATAAGTTGTGTTTAGGACCAATGAGTCCCAATAAGGTGTGTTTAGGGGAAACGAGGGTCAGTTGTGACCAATGAGTCCTAGTAAGGTGTGTATGTAACCAATAAGTTATGTTTAGGAACAATGATGGCCCAATAAGATTTGCATGTAACCAATAAGTTGTGTCTAGGACCAATGAGTCCCAAAAAAGTGTGTTTAGGGGAAACAAGGGTCAGTTGGGACCAATGATTCCCAGTAAGGTGTGTATGTAACCAATAAGTTGTGTTTAGGACCAATGATGGCCCAATAAGGTGTGTATGTAACCAATAAGTTGTGTTTAGGACTAATGAGTCCCAATAAGGTGTGTTTAGGGGAAACGAGGGTCAGTTGGGACCAATGAGTCCTAGTAAGGTGTGTATGTAACCAATAAGTTCTGTTTAGGACCAATGATGGCCCAATAAGGTTTGTATGTAACCAATAAGTTGTGTCTAGGACCAATGAGTCCCAAAAAGGTGTTTTTAGGGGAAACAAGGGTCAGTTGGGACCAATGATTCCCAGTAAGGTGTGTATGTAACCAATAAGTTGTGTTTAGGACCAATGATGGCCCAATAAGGTGTGTATGTAACCAATAAGTTGTGTTTAGGACCAATGAGTCCCAATAAGGTGTGTTTAGGGGAAACGAGGGTCAGTTGGGACCAATGAGTCCTAGTAAGGTGTGTATGTAAAAAATAAGTTGTGTTTAGAACCAATGATGGCCCAATAAGATTTGTATGTAACCAATAAGTTGTGTCTAGGACCAATGAGTCCCAATAAGGTGTGTTTAGGGGAAACGAGGGTCAGTTGGGACCAATGAGTCCCAATAAGGTGTGTATGTAACCAATAATTTGTGTTTAGGACCAATAATGGCCCAATAAGGTGTGTATGTAACCAATAAGTTGTGTTTAGGACCAATGAGTCCCAATAAGGTGTGTTTAGGGGAAACGAGGGTCAGTTGGGACCAATGAGTCCTAGTAAGGTGCGTATGTAACCAATAAGTTGTGTTTAGGACCAATGATGGCCCAATAAGGTGTGTATGTAACCAATAAGTTGTGTTTAGGACCAATGAGTCCCAATAAGGTGTGTTTAGGGGAAACGAGGGTCAGTTGGGACCAATGAGTCCTAGTAAGGTGTGTATGTATCCAATAAGTTCTGTTTAGAACCTATGATGGCCCAATAAGGTTTGTATGTAACCAATAAGTTGTGTCAAGGACCAATGAGTCCCAATAAGGTGTGTTTAGGGGAAACGAGGGTCAGTTGGGACCAATGAGTTCCAATAAGGTGTGTATGTAACCAATAATTTGTGTTTAGGACCAATAATGGCCCAATAAGGTGTGTATGTAACCAATAAGTTGTGTTTAGGACTAATGAGTCCCAATAAGGTGTGTTTAGGGGAAACGAGGGTCAGTTGTGACCAATGAGTCCTAGTAAGGTGTGTATGTAACCAATAAGTTATGTTTAGGACCAATGATGGCCCAATAAGGTTTGTATGTAACCAATAAGTTGTGTCTAGGACCAATGAGTCCCAAAAAGGTGTGTTTAGGGGAAACAAGGGTCAGTTGGAACCAATGATTCCCAGTAAGGTGTGTATGTAACCAATAAGTTGTGTTTAGGACCAATGATGGCCCAATAAGGTGTGTATGTTAACAATAAGTTGTGTTTAGGACCAATGAGTCCCAATAAGGTGTGTTTAGGGGAAACGAGGGTCAGTTGGGACCAATGAGTCCTAGTAAGGTGTGTATGTATCCAATAAGTTCTGTTTAGGACCAATGATGGCCCAATAAGGTTTGTATGTAACCAATAAGTTGTGTCTAGGAACAATGAGTCCCAAAAAGGTGTTTTTCGGGGAAACAAGGGTCAGTTGGGACCAATGAGTCCTAGTAAGGTGTGTATGTATCCAATAAGTTCTGTTTAGAACCTATGATGGCCCAATAAGGTTTGTATGTAACCAATAAGTTGTGTCTAGGACCAATGAGTCCCAATAAGGTGTGTTTAGGGGAAACGAGGGTCAGTTGGGACCAATGAGTCCCAATAAGGTGTGTGTAACCAATAAGTTGTGTTTAGGACCAATAATGGCCCAATAAGGTGTGTATGTAACCAATAAGTTGTGTTTAGGACCAATGAGTCCCAATAAGGTGTGTTAGGGGAAATGAGGGTCAGTTGGGACCAATGAGTCCCAGTAAGGTGTGTATGTAACCAATAAGTTGTATTTAGGACCAATGATGGCCCAATAAGGTATGTATGTAACCAATAAGTTGTGTTTAGGACCATTGAGTCCCAATAAGGTGTGTTTAGGGGAAACGAGGGTCAGTTGGGACCAATGAGTCCCAATAAGGTGTGTGTAACCAATAAGTTGTGTTTAGGACCAATAATGGCCCAATAAGGTGTGTATGTAACCAATAAGTTGTGTTTAGGACCAATGAGTCCCAATAAGGTGTGTTAGGGGAAACGAGGGTCAGTGGGGACCAATGAGTCCCAGTAAGGTGTGTATGTAACCAATAAGTTGTATTTAGGACCAATAATGGCCCAATAAGGTGTGTATGTAACCAATAAGTTGTGTTTCGGACCAATGATGGCCCAATAAGGTGTGTATGTATCCAATAAGTTCTGTTTAGGACCAATGATGGCCCAATAAGGTTTGTATGTAACCAATAAGTTGTGTCTAGGACCAATGAGTCCCAAAAAGGTGTTTTTAGGGGAAACAAGGGTCAGTTGGGACCAATGATTCCCAGTAAGGTGTGTATGTAACCAATAAGTTGTGTTTAGGACCAATGATGGCCCAATAAGGTGTGTATGTAACCAATAAGTTGTGTTTAGGACCAATGAGTCCCAATAAGGTGTGTTTAGGGGAAACGAGGGTCAGTTGTGACCAATGAGTCCCAGTAAGGTGTGTATGTAACCAATAAGTTATGTTTAGGACCAATGATGGCCCAATAAGGTTTGTATGTAACCAATAAGTTGTGTCTAGGACCAATGAGTCCCAAAAAGCTGTGTTTAGGGGAAACAAGGGTCAGTTGGGACCAATGAGTCCCAGTAAGGTGTGTATGTAACCAATAAGTTGTGTTTAGGACCAATGAGTCCCAATAAGGTGTGTTTAGGGGAAACGAGGGTCAGTTGTGACCAATGAGTCCCAGTAAGGTGTGTATGTAACCAATAAGTTATGTTTAGGACCAATGATGGCCCAATAAGGTTTGTATGTAACCAATAAGTTGTGTCTAGGACCAATGAGTCCCAAAAAGCTGTGTTTAGGGGAAACAAGGGTCAGTTGGGACCAATGAGTCCCAGTAAGGTGTGTATGTAACCAATAAGTTGTGTTTAGGACCAATGATGGCCCAATAAGGTGTGTATGTAACCAATAAGTTGTGTTTAGGACCAATGAGTCCCAATAAGGTGTGTTTAGGGGAAACGAGGGTCAGTTGGGACCAATGAGTCCTAGTAAGGTGTGCATGTATCCAATAAGTTCTGTTTAGAACCTATGATGGCCCAATAAGGTTTGTATGTAACCAATAAGTTGTGTCTAGGACCAATGAGTCCCAATAAGGTGTGTTTAGGGGAAACGAGGGTCAGTTGGGACCAATGAGTCCCAATAAGGTGTGTGTAACCAATAAGTTGTGTTTAGGACCAATAATGGCCCAATAAGGTGTGTATGTAACCAATAAGTTGTGTTTAGGACCAATGAGTCCCAATAAGGTGTGTTAGGGGAAACGAGGGTCAGTGGGGACCAATGAGTCCCAGTAAGGTGTGTATGTAACCAATAAGTTGTATTTAGGACCAATAATGGCCCAATAAGGTGTGTATGTAACCAATAAGTTGTGTTTCGGACCAATGATGGCCCAATAAGGTGTGTTAGGGGAAACGAGGGTCAGTTGGGACCATTGAGTCCCAGTAAGGTGTGTATGTAACCAATAAGTTGTATTTAGGACCAATAATGGCCCAATAAGGTGTGTATGTAACCAATAAGTTGTGTTTAGGACCAATGATGGCCCAATAAGGTTTGTATGTAACCAATAAGTTGTGTCTAGGACCAATGAGTCCCAATAAGGTGTGTTTAGGGGAAACGATGGTCAGTTGGGACCAATGAGTCCTAGTAAGGTGTGTATGTAACCAATAATTTGTGTTTAGGACCAATAATGGCCCAATAAGGTGTGTATGTAACCAATAAGTTGTGTTTAGGACCAATGAGTCCCAATAAGGTGTGTTTAGGGGAAACGAGGGTCAGTTGTGACCAATGAGTCCTAGTAAGGTGTGTATGTAACCAATAAGTTATGTTTAGGAACAATGATGGCCCAATAAGATTTGCATGTAACCAATAAGTTGTGTCTAGGACCAATGAGTCCCAAAAAAGTGTGTTTAGGGGAAACAAGGGTCAGTTGGGACCAATGATTCCCAGTAAGGTGTGTATGTAACCAATAAGTTGTGTTTAGGACCAATGATGGCCCAATAAGGTGTGTATGTAACCAATAAGTTGTGTTTAGGACTAATGAGTCCCAATAAGGTGTGTTTAGGGGAAACGAGGGTCAGTTGGGACCAATGAGTCCTAGTAAGGTGTGTATGTAACCAATAAGTTCTGTTTAGGACCAATGATGGCCCAATAAGGTTTGTATGTAACCAATAAGTTGTGTCTAGGACCAATGAGTCCCAAAAAGGTGTTTTTAGGGGAAACAAGGGTCAGTTGGGACCAATGATTCCCAGTAAGGTGTGTATGTAACCAATAAGTTGTGTTTAGGACCAATGATGGCCCAATAAGGTGTGTATGTAACCAATAAGTTGTGTTTAGGACCAATGAGTCCCAATAAGGTGTGTTTAGGGGAAACGAGGGTCAGTTGGGACCAATGAGTCCTAGTAAGGTGTGTATGTAAAAAATAAGTTGTGTTTAGAACCAATGATGGCCCAATAAGATTTGTATGTAACCAATAAGTTGTGTCTAGGACCAATGAGTCCCAATAAGGTGTGTTTAGGGGAAACGAGGGTCAGTTGGGACCAATGAGTCCCAATAAGGTGTGTATGTAACCAATAATTTGTGTTTAGGACCAATAATGGCCCAATAAGGTGTGTATGTAACCAATAAGTTGTGTTTAGGACCAATGAGTCCCAATAAGGTGTGTTTAGGGGAAACGAGGGTCAGTTGGGACCAATGAGTCCTAGTAAGGTGCGTATGTAACCAATAAGTTGTGTTTAGGACCAATGATGGCCCAATAAGGTGTGTATGTAACCAATAAGTTGTGTTTAGGACCAATGAGTCCCAATAAGGTGTGTTTAGGGGAAACGAGGGTCAGTTGTGACCAATGAGTCCTAGTAAGGTGTGTATGTAACCAATAAGTTATGTTTAGGACCAATGATGGCCCAATAAGGTTAGTATGTAACCAATAAGTTGTGTCTAGGACCAATGAGTCCCAAAAAGGTGTGTTTAGGGGAAACAAGGGTCAGTTGGAACCAATGATTCCCAGTAAGGTGTGTATGTAACCAATAAGTTGTGTTTAGGACCAATGATGGCCCAATAAGGTGTGTATGTTAACAATAAGTTGTGTTTAGGACCAATGAGTCCCAATAAGGTGTGTTTAGGGGAAACGAGGGTCAGTTGGGACCAATGAGTCCTAGTAAGGTGTGTATGTATCCAATAAGTTCTGTTTAGGACCAATGATGGCCCAATAAGGTTTGTATGTAACCAATAAGTTGTGTCTAGGAACAATGAGTCCCAAAAAGGTGTTTTTCGGGGAAACAAGGGTCAGTTGGGACCAATGAGTCCTAGTAAGGTGTGTATGTATCCAATAAGTTCTGTTTAGAACCTATGATGGCCCAATAAGGTTTGTATGTAACCAATAAGTTGTGTCTAGGACCAATGAGTCCCAATAAGGTGTGTTTAGGGGAAACGAGGGTCAGTTGGGACCAATGAGTCCCAATAAGGTGTGTGTAACCAATAAGTTGTGTTTAGGACCAATAATGGCCCAATAAGGTGTGTATGTAACCAATAAGTTGTGTTTAGGACCAATGAGTCCCAATAAGGTGTGTTAGGGGAAATGAGGGTCAGTTGGGACCAATGAGTCCCAGTAAGGTGTGTTTGTAACCAATAAGTTGTATTTAGGACCAATGATGGCCCAATAAGGTATGTATGTAACCAATAAGTTGTGTTTAGGACCAATGAGTCCCAATAAGGTGTGTTTAGGGGAAACGAGGGTCAGTTGGGACCAATGAGTCCCAATAAGGTGTGTGTAACCAATAAGTTGTGTTTAGGACCAATAATGGCCCAATAAGGTGTGTATGTAACCAATAAGTTGTGTTTAGGACCAATGAGTCCCAATAAGGTGTGTTAGGGGAAACGAGGGTCAGTTGGGACCAACGAGTCCCAGTAACGTGTGTATGTAACCAATCAGTTGTGTTTACGACCAATGATGGCCCAATAAGGTTTGTATGTAACCAATAAGTTGTCTCTAGGACCAATGAGTCCCAATAAGGTGTGTTTAGGGGAAACAAGGGTCAGTTGGGACCAATGAGTCCTAGTAAGGTGTGTATGTAACAAATAAGTTGTGTTTAGAACCAATGATGGCCCAACAAGATTTGTATGTAACCAATAAGTTGTGTCTAGGACCAATGAGTCCCAATAAGGTGTGTTTAAGGGAAACGAGGGTCAGTTGGGACCAATGAGTCCCAATAAGGTGTGTATGTAACCAATAATTTGTGTTTAGGACCAATAATGGCCCAATAAGGTGTGTATGTAACCAATAAGTTGTGTTTAGGACCAATGAGTCCCAATAAGGTGTGTTTAGGGGAAACGATGGTCAGTTGTGACCAATGAGTCCCAGTAAGGTGTGTATGTAACCAATAAGTTATGTTTAGAACCAATGATGGCCAAATAAGGTTTGTATGTAACCAATAAGTTGTGTCTAGGACCAATGAGTCCCAAAAAGGTGTGTTTAGGGGAAACAAGGGTCAGTTGGGACCAATGAGTCCCAATAAGGTGTGTGTAACCAATAAGTTGTGTTTAGGACCAATAATGGCCCAATAAGGTGTGTATGTAACCAATAAGTTGTGTTTAGGACCAATGAGTCCCAATAAGGTGTGTTAGGGGAAACGAGGGTCAGTGGGGACCAATGAGTCCCAGTAAGGTGTGTATGTAACCAATAAGTTGTATTTAGGACCAATAATGGCCCAATAAGGTGTGTATGTAACCAATAAGTTGTGTTTAGGACCAATGATGGCCCAATAAGGTTTGTATGTAACCAATAAGTTGTGTCTAGGACCAATGAGTCCCAATAAGGTGTGTTTAGGGGAAACGAGGGTCAGTTGGGACCAATGAGTCCTAGTAAGGTGTGTATGTAACCAATAATTTGTGTTTAGGACCAATAATGGCCCAATAAGGTGTGTATGTAACCAATAAGTTGTGTTTAGGACCAATGAGTCCCAATAAGGTGTGTTTAGGGGAAACGAGGGTCAATTGTGACCAATGAGTCCTAGTAAGGTGTGTATGTAACCAATAAGTTATGTTTAGGAACAATGATGGCCCAATAAGATTTGCATGTAACCAATAAGTTGTGTCTAGGACCAATGAGTCCCAAAAAAGTGTGTTTAGGGGAAACAAGGGTCAGTTGGGACCAATGATTCCCAGTAAGGTGTGTATGTAACCAATAAGTTGTGTTTAGGACCAATGATGGCCCAATAAGGTGTGTATGTAACCAATAAGTTGTGTTTAGGACTAATGAGTCCCAATAAGGTGTGTTTAGGGGAAACGAGGGTCAGTTGGGACCAATGAGTCCTAGTAAGGTGTGTATGTAACCAATAAGTTCTGTTTAGGACCAATGATGGCCCAATAAGGTTTGTATGTAACCAATAAGTTGTGTCTAGGACCAATGAGTCCCAAAAAGGTGTTTTTAGAGGAAACAAGGGTCAGTTGGGACCAATGATTCCCAGTAAGGTGTGTATGTAACCAATAAGTTGTGTTTAGGACCAATGATGGCCCAATAAGGTGTGTATGTAACCAATAAGTTGTGTTTAGGACCAATGAGTCCCAATAAGGTGTGTTTAGGGGAAACGAGGGTCAGTTGGGACCAATGAGTCCTAGTAAGGTGTTTATGTAACAAATAAGTTGTGTTTAGAACCAATGATGGCCCAATAAGATTTGTATGTAACCAATAAGTTGTGTCTAGGACCAATGAGTCCCAATAAGGTGTGTTTAGGGGAAACGAGGGTCAGTTGGGACCAATGAGTCCCAATAAGGTGTGTATGTAACCAATAATTTGTGTTTAGGACCAATAATGGCCCAATAAGGTGTGTATGTAACCAATAAGTTGTGTTTAGGACCAATGAGTCCCAATAAGGTGTGTTTAGGGGAAACGAGGGTCAGTTCGGACCAATGAGTCCTAGTAAGGTGTGTATGTAACCAATAAGTTGTGTTTAGGACCAATGATGGCCCAATAAGGTGTGTATGTAACCAATAAGTTGTGTTTAGGACCAATGAGTCCCAATAAGGTGTGTTTAGGGGAAACGAGGGTCAGTTGGGACCAATGAGTCCTAGTAAGGTGTGTATGTATCCAATAAGTTCTGTTTAGAACCTATGATGGCCCAATAAGGTTTGTATGTAACCAATAAGTTGTGTCAAGGACCAATGAGTCCCAATAAGGTGTGTTTAGGGGAAACGAGGGTCAGTTGGGACCAATGAGTCCCAATAAGGTGTGTATGTAACCAATAATTTGTGTTTAGGACCAATAATGGCCCAATAAGGTGTGTATGTAACCAATAAGTTGTGTTTAGGACTAATGAGTCCCAATAAGGTGTGTTTAGGGGAAACGAGGGTCAGTTGTGACCAATGAGTCCTAGTAAGGTGTGTATGTAACCAATAAGTTATGTTTAGGACCAATGATGGCCCAATAAGGTTTGTATGTAACCAATAAGTTGTGTCTAGGACCAATGAGTCCCAAAAAGGTGTGTTTAGGGGAAACAAGGGTCAGTTGGAACCAATGATTCCCAGTAAGGTGTGTATGTAACCAATAAGTTGTGTTTAGGACCAATGATGGCCCAATAAGGTGTGTATGTAAACAATAAGTTGTGTTTAGGACCAATGAGTCCCAATAAGGTGTGTTTAGGGGAAACGAGGGTCAGTTGGGACCAATGAGTCCTAGTAAGGTGTGTATGTATCCAATAAGTTCTGTTTAGGACCAATGATGGCCCAATAAGGTTTGTATGTAACCAATAAGTTGTGTCTAGGAACAATGAGTCCCAAAAAGGTGTTTTTCGGGGAAACAAGGGTCAGTTGGGACCAATGAGTCCTAGTAAGGTGTGTATGTATCCAATAAGTTCTGTTTAGAACCTATGATGGCCCAATAAGGTTTGTATGTAACCAATAAGTTGTGTCTAGGACCAATGAGTCCCAATAAGGTGTGTTTAGGGGAAACGAGGGTCAGTTGGGACCAATGAGTCCCAATAAGGTGTGTGTAACCAATAAGTTGTGTTTAGGACCAATAATGGCCCAATAAGGTGTGTATGTAACCAATAAGTTGTGTTTAGGACCAATGAGTCCCAATAAGGTGTGTTAGGGGAAACGAGGGTCAGTTGGGACCAATGAGTCCCAGTAAGGTGTGTATGTAACCAATAAGTTGTATTTAGGACCAATGATGGCCCAATAAGGTATGTATGTAACCAATAAGTTGTGTTTAGGACCAATGAGTCCCAATAAGGTGTGTTTAGGGGAAACGAGGGTCAGTTGGGACCAATGAGTCCCAATAAGGTCTGTGTAACCAATAAGTTGTGTTTAGGACCAATAATGGCCCAATAAGGTGTGTATGTAACCAATAAGTTGTGTTTAGGACCAATGAGTCCCAATAAGGTGTGTTAGGGGAAACGAGGGTCAGTTGGGACCAATGAGTCCCAGTAACGTGTGTATGTAACCAATCAGTTGTGTTTACGACCAATGATGGCCCAATAAGGTTTGTATGTAACCCATAAGTTGTCTCTAGGACCAATGAGTCCCAATAAGGTGTGTTTAGGGGAAACAAGGGTCAGTTGGGACCAATGAGTCCTAGTAAGGTGTGTATGTAACAAATAAGTTGTGTTTAGAACCAATGATGGCCCAATAAGATTTGTATGTAACCAATAAGTTGTGTCTAGGACCAATGAGTCCCAATAAGGTGTGTTTAAGGGAAACGAGGGTCAGTTGGGACCAATGAGTCCCAATAAGGTGTGTATGTAACCAATAATTTGTGTTTAGGACCAATAATGGCCCAATAAGGTGTGTATGTAACCAATAAGTTGTGTTTAGGACCAATGAGTCCCAATAAGGTGTGTTTAGGGGAAACGAGGGTCAGTTGTGACCAATGAGTCCCAGTAAGGTGTGTATGTAACCAATAAGTTATGTTTAGAACCAATGATGGCCAAATAAGGTTTGTATGTAACCAATAAGTTGTGTCTAGGACCAATGAGTCCCAAAAAGGTGTGTTTAGGGGAAACAAGGGTCAGTTGGGACCAATAAGTCCCAGTAAGGTGTGTATGTAACCAATAAGTTGTGTTTAGGACCAATGATGGCCCAATAAGGTGTGTATGTAACCAATAAGTTGTGTTTAGGACCAATGAGTCCCAGTAAGGTGTGTTTAGGGGAAACGAGGGTCAGTTGGGACCAATGAGTCCTAGTAAGGTGTGTATGTATCCAATAAGTTCTGTTTAGAACCTATGATGGCCCAATAAGGTTTGTATGTAACCAATAAGTTGTGTCTAGGACCAATGAGTCCCAATAAGGTGTATTTAGGGGAAACGAGGGTCAGTTGGGACCAATGAGTCCTAGTAAGGTGTGTATGTAACCAATAAGTTGTGTTTAGAACAAATGAAGGCCTAATAAGGTTTGTATGTAACCAATAAGTTGTGTCTAGGACCAACGAGTCCCAATAAGGTGTGTTTAGGGGAAACGAGGGTCAGTTGGGACCAATGAGTCCCAATAAGGTGTGTATGTAACCAATAAGTTGTGTTTAGGACTAATAATGGCCCAATAAGGTGTGTATGTAACCAATAATTTGTGTTTAGGACCAATGATGGCCCAATAAGGTTTGTATGTAACCAATAAGTTGTGTCTAGGATCAATAAGTCCCAATAAGGTGTGTTTAGGGGAAACGAGGGTCAGTTGGGACCAATGAGTCCCAATAAGGTGTGTATGTAACCAATAAGTTGTGTATAGGACCAATGAGTCCCAGTAAGGTATGTTTAGGGGAAACGAGGTTTAGTTGGGACCAATGAGTCCCAGTAAGTTGTGTATGTAAACAATAAGTTATGTTTAGGACCAATGATGGCCCAATAAGGTGTGTATGTAACCAATAAGTTGTGTTTAGGACCAATGAGTCCCAATAAGGTGTGGTTAGGGGAAACAAGGGTTAGTTGGGACCAATGAGTCCTAGTAAGGTGTGTATGTAACCAATAAGTTATGTTTAGGACCAATGATGGCCTAATAAGGTTTGTATGTAACCAATAAGTTGTGTTCAGGACCAATGAGTCCCAATAAGGTGTGTTAGTGGAAACGAGGGTCAGTTGGGACCAATGAGTCCCAGTAAGGTGTGTATGTAACCAATAAGTTGTGTTTAGAACCCATGATGGCTCAATAAGTCCCAGTAAGGTGTGTATGTAACCAATAAGTTGTGTTTAGGACCAATGATGGCCCAATAAGGTTTGTATGTAACCAATAAGTTGTGTCTACGACCAATGAGTCCCAATAAGGTGTGTTTAGGGGAAACGAGGGTCAGTTGGGACCAATGAGTTCTAGTAAGGTGCGTATGTAACCAATAAGTTGTGTTTAGAACTAATGATGGTCCAATAAGGTTTGTATGTAACCAATAAGTTGTCTAGGACCAATGAGTCCCAATAAGGTGTGTTTAGGGGAAACGAGGGTCAATTGAGACCAATGAGTCCCAATAAGGTGTGTATGTAACCAATAAGTTGTATTTAGGACCAATAATGGCCCAATAAGGTGTGTATGTAACCAATAAGTTGTGTTTAGGACCAATGATGGCCCAATAAGGTTTGTATGTGACCAATAAGTTGTGTCTAGGACCAATGAGTCCCAATAAGGTGTGTTTAGGGGAAACGAGGGTCAGTTGGGACCAATGAGTCCCAGTAAGGTGTGTATGTAACCAATAAGTTGTGTTTAGGACCAATGATGGCCCAATAAGGTGTGTATGTAACCAATAAGTTGTGTTTAGGACCAATGAGTCCCAATAAGGTGTGTTTACGGGAAACGAGGGCCAGTTGGGACCAATGAGTCCTAGTAAGGTGTGTATGTATCCAATAAGTTCTGTTTAGAACCTATGATGGCCCAATAAGGTTTGTATGTAACCAATAAGTTGTGTCTAGGACCAATGAGTCCCAATAAGGTGTGTTTAGGGGAAACGAGGGTCAGTTGGGACCAATGAGTCCCAATAAGGTGTGTGTAACCAATAAGTTGTGTTTAGGACCAATGAGTCCCAATAAGGTGTGTTTAGGGGAAACGAGGGTCAGTTGGGACCAATGAGTCCTAGTAAGGTGTGTATGTATCCAATAAGTTCTGTTTAGAACCTATGATGGCCCAATAAGGTTTGTATGTAACCAATAAGTTGTGTCTAGGACCAATGAGTCCCAATAAGGTGTATTTAGGGGAAACGAGGGTCAGTTGGGACCAATGAGTCCCAATAAGGTGTATGTAACCAATAAGTTGTGTTTAGGACCAATAATGGCCCAATAAGGTGTGTATGTAACCAATAAGTTGTGTTTAGGACCAATGAGTCCCAATAAGGTGTGTTAGGGGAAACGAGGGTCAGTTGGGACCAATGAGTCCCAGTAAGGTGTGTATGTAACCAATAAGTTGTGTTTAGAACCCAAGATGGCTCAATAATTCCCAGTAAGGTGTGTATGTAACCAATAATTTGTGTTTAGGACCAATGATGGCCCAATAAGGTTTGTATGTAACCAATAAGTTGTGTCTAGGATCAATGAGTCCCAATAAGGTGTGTTTAGGGGAAACGAGGGTCAGTTGGGACCAATGAGTCCCAATAAGGTGTGTATGTAACCAATAAGTTGTGTTTAGGACCAATGAGTCCCAGTAAGGTATGTTTAGGGGAAACGAGGTTTAGTTGGGACCAATGAATCCCAGTAAGTTGTGTATGTAAACAATAAGTTGTGTTTAGGACCAATGATGGCCCAATAAGGTGTGTATGTAACCAATAAGTTGTGTTTAGGACCAATGAGTCCCAATAAGGTGTGGTTAGGGGAAACAAGGGTTAGTTGGGACCAATGAGTCCTAGTAAGGTGTGTATGTAACCAATAAGTTATGTTTAGGACCAATGATGGCCCAATAAGGTTTGTATGTAACCAATAAGTTGTGTTTAGGACCAATGAGTCCCAATAAGGTGTGTTAGTGGAAACGAGGGTCAGTTGGGACCAATGAGTCCCAGTAAGGTGTGTATGTAACCAATAAGTTGTGTTTAGAACCCATGATGGCTCAATAAGTCCCAGTAAGGTGTGTATGTAACCAATAAGTTGTGTTTAGGACCAATGATGGCCCAATAAAAGTTTGTATGTAACCAATAAGTTGTGTCTAGGACCAATGCGTCCCAATAAGGTGTGTTTAGGGGAAACGAGGGTCAGTTGGGACCAATGAGTCCTAGTAAGGTGTGTATGTAACCAATAAGTTGTGTTTAGAACAAATGAAGGCCTAATAAGGTTTGTATGTAACCAATAAGTTGTGTCTAGGACCAACGAGTCCCAATAAGGTGTGTTTAGGGGAAACGAGGGTCAGTTGGGACCAATGAGTCCCAATAAGGTGTGTATGTAACCAATAAGTTGTGTTTAGGACTAATAATGGCCCAATAAGGTGTGTATGTAACCAATAATTTGTGTTTAGGACCAATGATGGCCCAATAAGGTTTGTATGTAACCAATAAGTTGTGTCTAGGATCAATGAGTCCCAATAAGGTGTGTTTAGGGGAAACGAGGGTCAGTTGGGACCAATGAGTCCCAATAAGGTGTGTATGTAACCAATAAGTTGTGTTTAGGACCAATGAGTCCCAGTAAGGTATGTTTAGGGGAAACGAGGTTTAGTTGGGACCAATGAGTCCCAGTAAGTTGTGTATGTAAACAATAAGTTGTGTTTAGGACCAATGATGGCCCAATAAGGTGTGTATGTAACCAATAAGTTGTGTTTAGGACCAATGAGTCCCAATAAGGTGTGGTTAGGGGAAACAAGGGTTAGTTGGGACCAATGAGTCCTAGTAAGGTGTGTATGTAACCAATAAGTTATGTTTAGGACCAATGATGGCCTAATAAGGTTTGTATGTAACCAATAAGTTGTGTTTAGGACCAATGAGTCCCAATAAGGTGTGTTAGTGGAAACGAGGGTCAGTTGGGACCAATGAGTCCCAGTAAGGTGTGTATGTAACCAATAAGTTGTGTTTAGAACCCATGATGGCTCAATAAGTCCCAGTAAGGTGTGTATGTAACCAATAAGTTGTGTTTAGGACCAATGATGGCCCAATAAGGTTTGTATGTAACCAATAAGTTGTGTCTACGACCAATGAGTCCCAATAAGGTGTGTTTAGGGGAAACGAGGGTCAGTTGGGACCAATGAGTTCTAGTAAGGTGCGTATGTAACCAATAAGTTGTGTTTAGAACTAATGATGGTCTAATAAGGTTTGTATGTAACCAATAAGTTGTCTAGGACCAATGAGTCCCAATAAGGTGTGTTTAGGGGAAACGAGGGTCAATTGAGACAAATGAGTCCCAATAAGGTGTGTATGTAACCAATAAGTTGTATTTAGGACCAATAATGGCCCAATAAGGTGTGTATGTAACCAATAAGTTGTGTTTAGGACCAATGATGGCCCAATAAGGTTTGTATGTGACCAATAAGTTGTGTCTAGGACCAATGAGTCCCAATAAGGTGTGTTTAGGGGAAACGAGGGTCAGTTGGGACCAATGAGTCCCAGTAAGGTGTGTATGTAACCAATAAGTTGTGTTTAGGACCAATGATGGCCCAATAAGGTGTGTATGTAACCAATAAGTTGTGTTTAGGACCAATGAGTCCCAATAAGGTGTGTTTAGGGGAAACGAGTGTCAGTTGGGACCAATGAGTCCTAGTAAGGTGTGTATGTATCCAATAAGTTCTGTTTAGAACCTATGATGGCCCAATAAGGTTTGTATGTAACCAATAAGTTGTGTCTAGGACCAATGAGTCCCAATAAGGTGTGTTTAGGGGAAACGAGGGTCAGTTGGGACCAATGAGTCCCAATAAGGTGTGTGTAACCAATAAGTTGTGTTTAGGACCAATGAGTCCCAATAAGGTGTGTTTAGGGGAAACGAGGGTCAGTTGGGACCAATGAGTCCCAATAAGGTGTATGTAACCAATAAGTTGTGTTTAGGACCAATAATGGCCCAATAAGGTGTGTATGTAACCAATAAGTTGTGTTTAGGACCAATGAGTCCCAATAAGGTGTGTTAGGGGAAACGAGGGTCAGTTGGGACCAATGAGTCCCAGTAAGGTGTGTATGTAACCAATAAGTTGTGTTTAGAACCCAAGATGGCTCAATAATTCCCAGTAAGGTGTGTATGTAACCAATAATTTGTGTTTAGGACCAATGATGGCCCAATAAGGTTTGTATGTAACCAATAAGTTGTGTCTAGGATCAATGAGTCCCAATAAGGTGTGTTTAGGGGAAACGAGGGTCAGTTGAGACCAATGAGTCCCAATAAGGTGTGTATGTAACCAATAAGTTGTGTTTAGGACCAATGAGTCCCAGTAAGGTATGTTTAGGGGAAACGAGGTTTAGTTGGGACCAATGAATCCCAGTAAGTTGTGTATGTAAACAATAAGTTGTGTTTAGGACCAATGATGGCCCAATAAGGTGTGTATGTAACCAATAAGTTGTGTTTAGGACCAATGAGTCCCAATAAGGTGTGGTTAGGGGAAACAAGGGTTAGTTGGGACCAATGAGTCCTAGTAAGGTGTGTATGTAACCAATAAGTTATGTTTAGGACCAATGATGGCCCAATAAGGTTTGTATGTAACCAATAAGTTGTGTTTAGGACCAATGAGTCCCAATAAGGTGTGTTAGTGGAAACGAGGGTCAGTTGGGACCAATGAGTCCCAGTAAGGTGTGTATGTAACCAATAAGTTGTGTTTAGAACCCATGATGGCTCAATAAGTCCCAGTAAGGTGTGTATGTAACCAATAAGTTGTGTTTAGGACCAATGATGGCCCAATAAGGTTTGTATGTAACCAATAAGTTGTGTCTACGACCAATGAGTCCCAATAAGGTGTGTTTAGGGGAAACGAGGGTCAGTTGGGACCAATGAGTCCTAGTAAGGTGTGTATGTAACCAATAAGTTGTGTTTAGAACCAATGAAGGCCCAATAAGGTTTGTATGTAACCAATAAGTTGTGTCTAGGACCAACGGGTCCCAATAAGGTGTGTTTAGGGGAAACGAGGGTCAGTTGGGAGCAATGAGTCCCAATAAGGTGTGTATGTAACCAATAAGTTGTGTTTAGGACTAATAATGGCCCAATAAGGTGTGTATGTAACCAATAATTTGTGTTTAGGACCAATGATGGCCCAATAAGGTTTGTATGTAACCAATAAGTTGTGTCTAGGATCAATGAGTCCCAATAAGGTGTGTTTAGGGGAAACGAGGGTCAGTTGGGACCAGTGAGTCCCAATAAGGTGCGTATGTAACCAATAAGTTGTGTTTAGGACCAATGAGTCCCATTAAGGTATGTTTAGGGGAAACGAGGTTTAGTTGGGACCAATGAGTCCCAGTAAGTTGTGTATGTAAACAATAAGTTGTGTTTAGGACCAATGATGGCCCAATAAGGTGTGTATGTAACCAATAAGTTGTGTTTAGGACCAATGAGTACCAATAAGGTGTGGTTAGGGGAAACAAGGGTTAGTTGGGACCAATGAGTCCTAGTAAGGTGTGTATGTAACCAATAAGTTATGTTTAGGACCAATGATGGCCCAATAAGGTTTGTATGTAACCAATAAGTTGTGTTTAGGACCAATGAGTCCCAATAAGGTGTGTTAGTGGAAACGAGGGTCAGTTGGGACCAATGAGTCCCAGTAAGGTGTGTATGTAACCAATAAGTTGTGTTTAGAACCCATGATGGCTCAATAAGTCCCGATAAGGTGTGTATGTAACCAATAAGTTGTGTTTAGGACCAATGATGGCCCAATAAGGTTTGTATGTAACCAATAAGTTGTGTCTACGACCAATGAGTCCCAATAAGGTGTGTTTAGGGGAAACGAGGGTCAGTTGGGACCAATGAGTTCTACTAAGGTGCGTATGTAACCAATAAGTTGTGTTTAGAACTAATGATGGTCCAATAAGGTTTGTATGTAACCAATAAGTTGTCTAGGACCAATGAGTCCCAATAAGGTGTGTTTAGGGGAAACGAGGGTCAGTTGAGACCAATGAGTCCCAATAAGGTGTGTATGTAACCAATAAGTTGTATTTAGGACCAATAATGGCCCAATAAGGTGTGTATGTAACCAATAAGTTGTGTTTAGGACCAATGATGGCCCAATAAGGTTTGTATGTAACCAATAAGTTGTGTCTAGGACCAATGAGTCCCAATAAGGTGTGTTTAGGGGAAACGAGGGTCAGTTGGGACCAATGAGTCCCAGTAAGGTGTGTATGTAACCAATAAGTTGTGTTTAGGACCAATGATGGCCCAATAAGGTGTGTATGTAACCAATAAGTTGTGTTTAGGACCAATGAGTCCCAATAAGGTGTGGTTAGGGGAAACAAGGGTTAGTTGGGACCAATGAGTCCTAGTAAGGTGTGTATGTAACCAATAAGTTATGTTTAGGACCAATGATGGCCCAATAAGGTTTGTATGTAATCAATAAGTTGTATTTAGGACCAATGAGTCCCAATAAGGTGTGTTAGTGGAAACGAGGGTCAGTTGGGACCAATGAGTCCTAGTAAGGTGTGTATGTAACCAATAAGTTGTGTTTAGAACCCATGATGGCTCAATAAGTCCCAGTAAGGTGTGTATGTAACCAATAAGTTGTGTTTAGGACCAATGATGGCCCAATAAGGTTTGTATGTAACCAATAAGTTGTGTCTACGACCAATGATTCCCAATAAGGTGTGTTTAGGGGAAACGAGGGTCAGTTGGGACCAATGAGTTCTAGTAAGGTGCGTATGTAACCAATAAGTTGTGTTTAGAACGAATGATGGTCCAATAAGGTTTGTATGTAACCAATAAGTTGTCTAGGACCAATGAGTCCCAATAAGGTGTGTTTAGGGGAAATGAGGGTCAGTTGAGACCAATGAGTCCCAATAAGGTGTGTATGTAACCAATAAGTTGTATTTAGGACCAATAATGGCCCAATAAGGTGTGTATGTAACCAATAAGTTGTGTTTAGGACCAATGATGGCCCAATAAGGTTTGTATGTAACCAATAAGTTATGTCTAGGACCAATGAGTCCCAATAAGGTGTGTTTAGGGGAAACGAGGGTCAGTTGGGACCAATGAGTCCTAGTAAGGTGTGTATGTAACCAATAAGTTGTGTTTAGGACCAATGATGGCCCAATAAGGTGTGTATGTAACCAATAAGTTGTGTTTAGGACCAATGAGTCCCAATAAGGTGTGTTTAGGGGAAACGAGGGTCAGTTGGGACCAATGAGTCCTAGTAAGGTGTGTATGTATCCAATAAGTTCTGTTTAGAACCTATGATGGCCCAATAAGGTTTGTATGTAACCAATAAGTTGTGTCTAGGACCAACGAGTCCCAATAATGTGTGTTTAGGGGAAACGAGGGTCAGTTGGGACCAATGAGTCCCAATAAGGTGTGTATGTAACCAATAAGTTGTGTTTAGGACTAATAATGGCCCAATAAGGTGTGTATGTAACCAATAATTTGTGTTTAGGACCAATGATGGCCCAATAAGGTTTGTATGTAACCAATAAGTTGTGTCTAGGATCAATGAGTCCCAATAAGGTGTGTTTAGGGGAAACGAGGGTCAGTTGGGACCAATGAGTCCCAATAAGGTGTGTATGTAACCAATAAGTTGTGTTTAGGACCAATGAGTTGTGTTTAGGACCAATGAGTCCCAGTAAGGTATGTTTAGGGGAAACGAGGTTTAGTTGGGACCAATGAGTCCCAGTAAGTTGTGTATGTAAACAATAAGTTGTGTTTGGGACCAATGATGGCCCAATAAGGTGTGTATGTAACCAATAAGTTGTGTTTAGGACCAATGAGTACCAATAAGGTGTGGTTAGGGGAAACAAGGGTTAGTTGGGACCAATGAGTCCTAGTAAGGTGTGTATGTAACCAATAAGTTATGTTTAGGACCAATGATGGCCCAATAAGGTTTGTATGTAATCAATAAGTTGTATTTAGGACCAATGAGTCCCAATAAGGTGTGTTAGTGGAAACGAGGGTCAGTTGGGACCAATGAGTCCCAGTAAGGTGTGTATGTAACCAATAAGTTGTGTTTAGAACCCATGATGGCTCAATAAGTCCCAGTAAGGTGTGTATGTAACCAATAAGTTGTGTTTAGGACCAATGATGGCCCAATAAGGTTTGTATGTAACCAATAAGTTGTGTCTACGACCAATGATTCCCAATAAGGTGTGTTTAGGGGAAACGAGGGTCAGTTGGGACCAATGAGTTCTAGTAAGGTGCGTATGTAACCAATAAGTTGTGTTTAGAACGAATGATGGTCCAATAAGGTTTGTATGTAACCAATAAGTTGTCTAGGACCAATGAGTCCCAATAAGGTGTGTTTAGGGGAAATGAGGGTCAGTTGAGACCAATGAGTCCCAATAAGGTGTGTATGTAACCAATAAGTTGTATTTAGGACCAATAATGGCCCAATAAGGTGTGTATGTAACCAATAAGTTGTGTTTAGGACCAATGATGGCCCAATAAGGTTTGTATGTAACCAATAAGTTGTGTCTAGGACCAATGAGTCCCAATAAGGTGTGTTTAGGGGAAACGAGGGTCAGTTGGGACCAATGAGTCCCAGTAAGGTGTGTATGTAACCAATAAGTTGTGTTTAGGACCAATGATGGCCCAATAAGGTGTGTATGTAACCAATAAGTTGTGTTTAGGACCAATGAGTCCCAATAAGGTGTGTTTAGGGGAAACGAGGGTCAGTTGGGACCAATGAGTCCTAGTAAGGTGTGTATGTATCCAATAAGTTCTGTTTAGAACCTATGATGGCCCAATAAGGTTTGTATGTAACCAATAAGTTGTGTCTAGGACCAACGAGTCCCAATAAGGTGTGTTTAGGGGAAACGAGGGTCAGTTGGGACCAATGAGTCCCAATAAGGTGTGTATGTAACCAATAAGTTGTGTTTAGGACTAATAATGGCCCAATAAGGTGTGTATGTAACCAATAATTTGTGTTTAGGACCAATGATGGCCCAATAAGGTTTGTATGTAACCAATAAGTGGTGTCTAGGATCAATGAGTCCCAATAAGGTGTGTTTAGGGGAAACGAGGGTCAGTTGGGACCAATGAGTCCCAATAAGGTGTGTATGTAACCAATAAGTTGTGTTTAGGACCAATGAGTCCCAGTAAGGTATGTTTAGGGGAAACGAGGTTTAGTTGGGACCAATGAGTCCCAGTAAGTTGTGTATGTAAACAATAAGTTGTGTTTGGGACCAATGATGGCCCAATAAGGTGTGTATGTAACCAATAAGTTGTGTTTAGGACCAATGAGTACCAATAAGGTGTGGTTAGGGGAAACAAGGGTTAGTTGGGACCAATGAGTCCTAGTAAGGTGTGTATGTAACCAATAAGTTATGTTTAGGACTAATGATGGCCCAATAAGGTTTGTAAGTAACCAATAAGTTGTGTTTAGAACCAATGAGTCCCAATAAGGTGTGTTAGTGGAAACGAGGGTCAGTTGGGACCAATGAGTCCCAGTAAGGTGTGTATGTAACCAATAAGTTGTGTTTAGAACCCATGATGGCTCAATAAGTCCCAGTAAGGTGTGTATGTAACCAATAAGTTGTGTTTAGGACCAATGATGGCCCAATAAGGTTTGTATGTAACCAATAAGTTGTGTTTAGGGGAAACGAGGGTCAGTTGGGACCAATGAGTTCTAGTAAGGTGCGTATGTAACCAATAAGTTGTGTTTAGAACTAATGATGGTCCAATAAGGTTTGTATGTAACCAATAAGTTGTCTAGGACCAATGAGTCCCAATAAGGTGTGTTTAGGGGAAACGAGGGTTAGTTGAGACCAATGAGTCCCAATAAGGTGTGTATGTAACCAATAAGTTGTATTTAGGAACAACAATGGCCCAATAAGGTGTGTATGTAACCAATAAGTTGTGTTTAGGACCAATGATGGCCCAATAAGGTTTGTATGTAACCAATAAGTTGTGTCTAGGACCAATGAGTCCCAATAAGGTGTGTTTAGGGGAAACGAGGGTCAGTTGGGACCAATGAGTCCCAGTAAGGTGTGTATGTAACCAATAAGTTGTGTTTAGGACCAATGATGGCCCAATAAGGTGTGTATGTAACCAATAAGTTGTGTTTAGGACCAATGAGTCCCAATAAGGTGTGGTTAGGGGAAACAAGGGTTAGTTGGGACCAATGAGTCCTAGTAAGGTGTGTATGTAACCAATAAGTTATGTTTAGGACCAATGATGGCCCAATAAGGTTTGTATGTAATCAATAAGCTGTGTTTAGGACCAATGAGTCCCAATAAGGTGTGTTAGTGGAAACGAGGGTCAGTTGGGACCAATGAGTCCCAGTAAGGTGTGTATGTAACCAATAAGTTGTGTTTAGAACCCATGATGGCTCAATAAGTCCCAGTAAGGTGTGTATGTAACCAATAAGTTGTGTTTAGGACCAATGATGGCCCAATAAGGTTTGTATGTAACCAATAAGTTGTGTCTACGACCAATGAGTCCCAATAAGGTGTGTTTAGGGGAAACGAGGGACAGTTGGGACCAATGAGTTCTAGTAAGGTGCGTATGTAACCAATAAGTTGTGTTTAGAACTAATGATGGTCCAATAAGGTTTGTATGTAACCAATAAGTTGTCTAGGACCAATGAGTCCCAATAAGGTGTGTTTAGGGGAAACGAGGGTCAGTTGAGACCAATGAGTCCCAATAAGGTGGGTATGTAACCAATAAGTTGTATTTAGGACCAATCGATGGCCCAATAAGGTTTGTATGTAACCAATAAGTTGTGTCTAGGACCAATGAGTCCCAATAAGGTGTGTTTAGGGGAAACGAGGGTCATTTGGGACCAATGAGTCCCAGTAAGGTGTGTATGTAACCAATAAGTTGTGTTTAGGACCAATGATGGCCCAATAAGGTGTGTATGTAACCAATAAGTTGTGTTTAGGACCAATGAGTCCCAATAAGGTGTGTTTAGGGGAAACGAGGGTCAGTTGGGACCAATGAGTCCTAGTAAGGTGTGTATGTATCCAATAAGTTCTGTTTAGAACCTATGATGGCCCAATAAGGTTTGTATGTAACCAATAAGTTGTGTCTAGGACCAACGAGTCCCAATAAGGTGTGTTTAGGGGAAACGAGGGTCAGTTGGGACCAATGAGTCCCAATAAGGTGTGTATGTAACCAATAAGTTGTGTTTAGGACTAATAATGGCCCAATAAGGTGTGTATGTAACCAATAATTTGTGTTTAGGACCAATGATGGCCCAATAAGGTTTGTATGTAACCAATAAGTTGTGTCTAGGATCAATGAGTCCCAATAAGGTGTGTTTAGGGGAAACGAGGGTCAGTTGGGACCAATGAGTCCCAATAAGGTGTGTATGTAACCAATAAGTTGTGTTTAGGACCAATGAGTCCCAGTAAGGTATGTTTAGGGGAAACGAGGTTTAGTTGGGACCAATGAGTCCCAGTAAGTTGTGTATGTAAACAATAAGTTGTGTTTGGGACCAATGATGGCCCAATAAGGTGTGTATGTAACCAATAAGTTGTGTTTAGGACCAATGAGTACCAATAAGGTGTGGTTAGGGGAAACAAGGGTTAGTTGGGACCAATGAGTCCTAGTAAGGTGTGTATGTAACCAATAAGTTATGTTTAGGACCAATGATGGCCCAATAAGGTTTGTAAGTAACCAATAAGTTGTGTTTAGAACCAATGAGTCCCAATAAGGTGTGTTAGTGGAAACGAGGGTCAGTTGGGACCAATGAGTCCCAGTAAAGTGTGTATGTAACCAATAAGTTGTGTTTAGAACCCATGATGGCTCAATAAGTCCCAGTAAGGTGTGTATGTAACCAATAAGTTGTGTTTAGGACCAATGATGGCCCAATAAGGTTTGTATGTAACCAATAAGTTGTGTCTACGACCAATGAGTCCCAGTAAGGTGTGTTTAGGGGAAACGAGGGTCAGTTGGGACCAATGAGTTCTAGTAAGGTGCGTATGTAACCAATAAGTTGTGTTTAGAACTAGTGATGGTCCAATAAGGTTTGTATGTAACCAATAAGTTGTCTAGGACCAATGAGTCCCAATAAGGTGTGTTTAGGGGAAACGAGGGTTAGTTGAGACCAATGAGTCCCAATAAGGTGTGTATGTAACCAATAAGTTGTATTTAGGAACAACAATGGCCCAATAAGGTGTGTATGTAACCAATAAGTTGTGTTTAGGACCAATGATGGCCCAATAAGGTTTGTATGTAACCAATAAGTTGTGTCTAGGACCAATGAGTCCCAATAAGGTGTGTTTAGGGGAAACGAGGGTCAGTTGGGACCAATGAGTCCCAGTAAGGTGTGTATGTAACCAATAAGTTGTGTTTAGGACCAATGATGGCCCAATAAGGTGTGTATATAACCAATAAGTTGTGTTTAGGACCAATGAGTCCCAATAAGGTGTGGTTAGGGGAAACAAGGGTTAGTTGGGACCAATGAGTCCTAGTAAGGTGTGTATGTAACCAATAAGTTATGTTTAGGACCAATGATGGCCCAATAAGGTTTGTATGTAATCAATAAGCTGTGTTTAGGACCAATGAGTCCCAATAAGGTGTGTTAGTGGAAACGAGGGTCAGTTGGGACCAATGAGTCCCAGTAAGGTGTGTATGTAACCAATAAGTTGTGTTTAGAACCCATGATGGCTCAATAAGTCCCGGTAAGGTGTGTATGTAACCAATAAGTTGTGTTTAGGACCAATGATGGCCCAATAAGGTTTGTATGTAACCAATAAGTTGTGTCTACGACCAATGAGTCCCAATAAGGTGTGTTTAGGGGAAACGAGGGATAGTTGGGACCAATGAGTTCTAGTAAGGTGCGTATGTAACCAATAAGTTGTGTTTAGAACTTATGATGGTCCAATAAGGTTTGTATGTAACCAATAAGTTGTCTAGGACCAATGAGTCCCAATAAGGTGTGTTTAGGGGAAACGAGGGTCAGTTGAGACCAATGAGTCCCAATAAGGTGGGTATGTAACCAATAAGTTGTATTTAGGACCAATAATGGCCCAATAAGGTGTGTATGTAACCAATAAGTTGTGTTTAGGACCAATGATGGCCCAATAAGGTTTGTATGTAACCAATAAGTTGTGTCTAGGACCAATGAGTCCCAATAAGGTGTGTTTAGGGGAAACGAGGGTCAGTTGGGACCAATGAGTCCCAGTAAGGTGTGTATGTAACCAATAAGTTGTGTTTAGGACCAATGATGGCCCAATAAGGTGTGTATGTAACCAATAAGTTGTGTTTAGGACCAATGAGTCCCAATAAGGTGTGTTTAGGGGAAACGAGGGTAAGTTGGGACCAATGAGTCCTAGTAAGGTGTGTATGTATCCAATAAGTTCTGTTTAGAACCTATGATGGCCCAATAAGGTTTGTATGTAACCAATAAGTTGTGTCTAGGACCAATGAGTCCCAATAAGGTGTGTTTAGGGGAAACGAGGGTCAGTTGGGACCAATGAGTCCCAATAAGGTGTGTGTAACCAATAAGTTGTGTTTAGGACCAATAATGTCCCAATAAGGAGTGTATGTAACAAATAAGTTGTGTTTAGGACCAATGAGTCCCAATAAGTTGTGTTAGGGGAAACGAGGGTCAGTTGGGACCAATGAGTCCCAGTAAGGTGTGTATGTAACCCAATAAGTTGTGTTTAGAACCCATGATGGCTCAATAAGGCCCACTAAGGTGTGTATGTAACCAATAAGTTGTGTTTAGGACCAATGATGGCCCAATAAGGTTTGTATGTAACCAATAAGTTGTGTCTAGGACCAATGAGTCCCAATAAGGTGTGTTTAGGGGAAACGAGGGTCAGTTGGGACCAATGAGTCCCAGTAAGGTGTGTATGTAACTAATAAGTTGTGTTTAGGACCAATGATGGCCCAATAAGGTGTGTATGTAACCAATAAGTTGTGTTTAGGACCAATGAGTCCCAATAAGGTGTGGTTAGGGGAAACAAGGGTTAGTTGGGACCAATGAGTCCTAGTAAGGTGTGTATGTAACCAATAAGTTATGTTTAGGACCAATGATGGCCCAATAAGGTTTGTATGTAATCAATAAGTTGTGTTTAGGACCAATGAGTCCCAATAAGGTGTGTTAGTGGAAACGAGGGTCAGTTGGGACCAATGAGTCCCAGTAAGGTGTGTATGTAACCAATAAGTTGTGTTTAGAACCCATGATGGCTCAATAAGTCCCAGTAAGGTGTGTATGTAACCAATAAGTTGTGTTTAGGACCAATGGGCAGCCCAATAAGGTTTGTATGTAACCAATAAGTTGTGTCTACGACCAATGAGTCCCAATAAGGTGTGTTTAGGGGAAACGAGGGTCAGTTGGGACCAATGAGTTCTAGTAAGGTGCGTATGTAACCAATAAGTTGTGTTTAGAACTAATGATGGTCCAATAAGGTTTGTATGTAACCAATAAGTTGTCTAGGACCAATGAGTCCCAATAAGGTGTGTTTAGGGGAAACGAGGGTCAGTTGAGACCAATGAGTCCCAATAAGGTGTGTATGTAACCAATAAGTTGTATTTAGGACCAATAATGGCCCAATAAGGTGTGTATGTAACCAATAAGTTGTGTTTAGGACCAATGATGGCCCAATAAGGTTTGTATGTAACCAATAAGTTGTGTCTAGGACCAATGAGTCCCAATAAGGTGTGTTTAGGGGAAACGAGGGTCAGTTGGGACCAATGAGTCCCAGTAAGGTGTGTATGTAACCAATAAGTTGTGTTTAGGACCAATGATGGCCCAATAAGGTGTGTATGTAACCAATAAGTTGTGTTTAGGACCAATGAGTCCCAATAAGGTGTGGTTAGGGGAAACAAGGGTTAGTTGGGACCAATGAGTCCTAGTAAGGTGTGTATGTAACCAATAAGTTATGTGTAGGACCAATGATGGCCCAATAAGGTTTGTATGTAATCAATAAGTTGTGTTTAGGACCAATGAGTCCCAATAAGGTGTGTTAGTGGAAACGAGGGTCAGTTGGGACCAATGAGTCCCAGTAAGGTGTGTATGTAACCAATAAGTTGTGTTTAGAACCCATGATGGCTCAATAAGTCCCAGTAAGGTGTGTATGTAACCAATAAGTTGTGTTTAGGACCAATGGGCAGCCCAATAAGGTTTGTATGTAACCAATAAGTTGTGTCTACGACCAATGAGTCCCAATAAGGTGTGTTTAGGGGAAACGAGGGTCAGTTGGGACCAATGAGTTCTAGTAAGGTGCGTATGTAACCAATAAGTTGTGTTTAGAACTAATGATGGTCCAATAAGGTTTGTATGTAACCAATAAGTTGTCTAGGACCAATGAGTCCCAATAAGGTGTGTTTAGGGGAAACGAGGGTCAGTTGAGACCAATGAGTCCCAATAAGGTGTGTATGTAACCAATAAGTTGTATTTAGGACCAATAATGGCCCAATAAGGTGTGTATGTAACCAATAAGTTGTGTTTAGGACCAATGATGGCCCAATAAGTTTGTATGTAACCAATAAGTTGTGTCTAGGACCAATGAGTCCCAATAAGGTGTGTTTAGGGGAAACGAGGGTCAGTTGGGACCAATGAGTCCCAGTAAGGTGTGTATGTAACCAATAAGTTGTGTTTAGGACCAATGATGGCCCAAGAAGGTGTGTATGTAACCAATAAGTTGTGTTTAGGACCAATGAGTCCCAATAAGGTGTGGTTAGGGGAAACAAGGGTTTTTTGGGACCAATGAGTCCTAGTAAGGTGTGTATGTAACCAATAAGTTATGTTTAGGACCAATGATGGCCCAATAAGGTTTGTATGTAATCAATAAGTTGTGTTTAGGACCAATGAGTCCCAATAAGGTGTGTTAGTGGAAACGAGGGTCAGTTGGGACCAATGAGTCCCAGTAAGGTGTGTATGTAACCAATAAGTTGTGTTTAGAACCCATGATGGCTCAATAAGTCCCAGTAAGGTGTGTATGTAACCAATAAGTTGTGTTTAGGACCAATGATGGCCCAATAAGGTTTGTATGTAACCAATAAGTTGTGTCTACGACCAATGAGTCCCAATAAGGTGTGTTTAGGGGAAACGAGGGTCAGTTGGGACCAATGAGTTCTAGTAAGGTGCGTATGTAACCAATAAGTTGTGTTTAGAACTAATGATGGTCCAATAAGGTTTGTATGTAACCAATAAGTTGTCTAGGACCAATGAGTCCCAATAAGGTGTGTTTAGGGGAAACGAGGGTCAGTTGAGACCAATGAGTCCCAATAAGGTGTGTATGTAACCAATAAGTTGTATTTAGGACCAATAATGGCCCAGTAAGGTGTGTATGTAACCAATAAGTTGTGTTTAGGACCAATGATGGCCCAATAAGGTGTGTATGTAACCAATAAGTTGTGTTTAGGACCAATGAGTCCCAATAAGGTGTGTTTAGGGGAAACGAGGGTCAGTTGGGACCAATGAGTCCTAGTAAGGTGTGTATGTATCCAATAAGTTCTGTTTAGAACCTATGATGGCCCAATAAGGTTTGTATGTAACCAATAAGTTGTGTCTAGGACCAATGAGTCCCAATAAGGTGTGTTTAGGGGAAACGAGGGTCAGTTGGGACCAATGAGTCCCAATAAGGTGTGTGTAACCAATAAGTTGTGTTTAGGACCAATAATGGCCCAATAAGGAGTGTATGTAACCAATAAGTTGTGTTTAGGACCAATGAGTCCCAATAAGGTGTGTTAGGGGAAACGAGGGTCAGTTGGGACCAATGAGTCCCAGTAAGGTGTGTATGTAACCCAATAAGTTGTGTTTAGAACCCATGATGGCTCAATAAGTCCCAGTAAGGTGTGTATGTAACCAATAAGTTGTGTTTAGGACCAATGATGGCCCAATAAGGTTTGTATGTAACCAATAAGTTGTGTCTAGGACCAATGAGTCCCAATAAGGTGTGTTTAGGGGAAACGAGGGTCAGTTGGGACCAATGAGTCATAGTAAGGTGTGTATGTAACTAATAAGTTGTGTTTAGAACCAATGAAGGCCCAATAAGGTTTGTATGTAACTAATAAGTTGTGTCTAGGACCAACTAGTCCCAATAAGGTGTGTTTAGGGGAAACGAGGGTCAGTTGGGACCAATGAGTCCCAATAAGGTGTGTATGTAACCAATAAGTTGTGTTTAGGACCAATAATGGCCCAATAAGGTGTGTAGTAAGGTGTGTATGTAACCAATAAGTTGTGTTTAGAACCAATGAAGGCCCAATAAGGTTTGTATGTAACTAATAAGTTGTGTCTAGGACCAACTAGTCCCAATAAGGTGTGTTTAGGGGAAACGAGGGTCAGTTGGGACCAATGAGTCCCAATAAGGTGTGTATGTAACCAATAAGTTGTGTTTAGGACCAATAATGGCCCAATAAGGTGTGTATGTAACCAATAAGTTGTGTTTAGGACCAATGATGGCCCAATAAGGTTTGTATGTAACCAATAAGTTGTGTCTAGGACCAATGAGTCCCAAAAAGGTGTGTTTAGGGGAAACAAGGGTCAGTTGGGACCAATGAGTCCCAGTAAGGTGTGTATGTAACCAATAAGTTGTGTTTAAGACCAATGATGGCCCAATAAGGTTTGTATGTAACCAATAAGTTGTGTCTAGGACCAATGAGTCCCAATAAGGTGTGTTTAGGGGAAACGAGGGTCAGTTGGGACCAATGAGTCCCAATAAGGTGTGTGTAACCAATAAGTTGTGTTTAGGACCAATAATGGCCCAATAAGGTGTGTATGTAACCAATAAGTTGTGTTTAGGACCAATGAGTCCCAATAAGGTGTGTTAGGGGAAACGAGGGTCAGCTGGGACCAATGAGTCCCAGTAAGGTGTGTATGTAACCAATAAGTTGTGTCTAGAACCCATGATGGCCCAATAAGTCCCAGTAAGGTGTGTATGTAACCAATAAGTTGTGTTTAGGACCAATGATGGCCCAATAAGGTTTGTATGTAACCAATAAGTTGTGTCTAGGACCAACGAGTCCCAATAAGGTGTGTTTAGGGGAAACGAGGGTCAGTTGGGACCAATGAGTCCCAATAAGGTGTGTATGTAACCAATAAGTTGTGTTTAGGACCAATGAGTCCCAGTAAGGTATGTTTAGGGGAAACGAGGTTTAGTTGGGACCAATGAGTCCCAGTAAGTTGTGTATGTAAACAATAAGTTGTGTTTAGGACCAATGATGGCCCAATAAGGTGTGTATGTAACCAATAAGTTGTGTTTAGGACCAATGAGTCCCAATAAGGTGTGGTTAGGGGAAACAAGGGTTAGTTGGGACCAATGAGTCCTAGTAAGGTGTGTATGTAACCAATAAGTTATGTTTAGGACCAATGATGGCCCAATAAGGTTTGTATGTAACCAATAAGTTGTGTTTAGGACCAATGAGTCCCAATAAGGTGTGTTAGTGTAAACGAGGGTCAGTTGGGACCAATGAGTCCCAGTAAGGTGTGTATGTAACCAATAAGTTGTGTTTAGAACCCATGATGGCTCAATAAGTCCCAGTAAGGTGTGTATGTAACCAATAAGTTGTGTTTAGGACCAATGATGGCCCAATAAGGTTTGTATGTAACCAATAAGTTGTGTCTAGGACCAATGAGTCCCAATAAGGTGTGTTTAGGGGAAACGAGGGTCAGTTGGGACCAATGAGTTCTAGTAGGTACGTATGTAACCAATAAGTTGTGTTTAGAACCAATGATGGCCCAATAAGGTTTGTATGTAGCCAATAAGTTGTCTCTAGGACCAATGAGTCCCAATAAGGTGTGTTTAGGGGAAACGAGGGTCAGTTGAGACCAATGAGTCCCAATAAGGTGTGTATGTAACCAATAAGTTGTATTTAGGACCAATAATGGCCCAATAAGGTGTGTATGTAACCAATAAGTTGTGTTTAGGACCAATGAGTCCCAATAAGGTGTGTTAGTGGAAACGAGGGTCAGTTGGAACCAATGAGTCCCAGTAAGGTGTGTATGTAACCAATAAGTTGTGTTTAGAACCCATGATGGCTCAATAAGTCCCAGTAAGGTGTGTATATAACCAATAAGTTGTGTTTAGGACCAATGATGGCCCAATAAGGTTTGTATGTAACCAATAAGTTGTGTCTAGGACCAATGAGTCCCAATAAGGTGTGTTTAGGGGAAATGAGGGTCAGTTGGGACCAATGAGTCCCAATAAAGTGTGTATGTAACCAATAAATTGTGTTTAGGACCAATAATGGCCCAATAAGGTGTGTATGTAACCAATAAGTTGTGTTTAGGACCAATGCGTCCCAATAAGGTGTGTTTAGGGGAAACGAGGGTTAGTTGGGATCAATAAGTCCTAGTAATGTGTGTATGTAGCCAATAAGTTGTGTTTAGAACCAATGATGGCCCAATAAGGTTTGTATGTAACCAATAAGTTATGTCTAGGACCAATGAGTCCCAATAAGGTGTGTATGTAACTAATAAGTTGTGTTTAGGACCAATGATGGCCCAATAAGCTGTGTATGTAACCAATAAGTTGTGTTAATGACCAATGAGTCCCAATAAGGTGTGTTTAGGGGAAACGAGGGTCAGTTGGGACCAATGAGTCCCAGTAAGGTGTGTATGTACCCAATAAGTTATGTTTAGGACCAATGATGGCCCAATAAGGTTTGTATGTAACCAATAAGTTGTGACTAGGACCAATGAGTCCCAATAAGGTGTGTTTAGGGGAAACAAGGGTCAGTTGGGACCAATGAGTCCCAGTAAGGTGTGTATGTAACTAATAAGTTGTGTTTAGAACCCATGATGGCTCAATAAGTCCCAGTAAGGTGTGTATGTAACCAATAAGTTGTGTTTAGGACCAATGATGGCCCAATAAGGTTTGTATATAACCAATAAGTTGTGTCTAGGACCAATGAGTCCCAATAAGGTGTGTTTAGGGGAAACGAGGGTCAGTTGGGACCAATGAGTCCTAGTAAGGTGTGTATGTAACCAATAAGTTGTGTTTAAGACCAATGATGGCCCAATAAGCTGTGTATGTAACCAATAAGTTGTGCTTATGACCAATGAATCCCAATAAGGTGTGTTTAGGGGAAACGAGGGTCAGTTAGGACCAATGAGTCCCAATAAGGTGTGTATGTAACCAATAAGTTGTGTTTAGGACCAATAATTGCCCAATAAGGTGTGTATGTAACCAATAAGTTGTTTTTAGGACCAATGAGTCCCAATAAGGTGTGTTAGGGGAAACGAGGGTCCGTTGGGACCAATGAGTCCCAGTAAGGTGTGTATGTAACCAATAAGTTGTGTTTAGAACCCATGATGGCTCAATAAGTCCAAGTAAGGTGTGTATGTAACCAATAAGTTGTGTTTAGGACCAATGATGGCCCAATAAGGTTTGTATGTAACCAATAAGTTTTGTCTAGGACAAATGAGTCCCAATAAGGTGTGTTTAGGGGAAACGAGGGTCAGTTGGGACCAATGAGTCCTAGTAAGGTGTGTATGTAACAAATAAGTTGTGTTTAGAACCAATGATGGCCCAATAAGATTTGTATGTAACCAATAAGTTGTGTCTAGGACCAATGAGTCCCAATAAGGTGTGTTTAGGGGAAACGAGGGTCAGTTGGGACCAATGAGTCCCAATAAGGTGTGTATGTAACCAATAATTTGTGTTTAGGACCAATAATGACCCAATAAGGTGTGTATGTAACCAATAAGTTGTGTTTAGGACCAATGAGTCCCAATAAGGTGTGTTTAGGGTAAACGAGGGTCAGTTGTGACCAATGAGTCCCAGTAAGGTGTGTATGTAACCAATAAGTTATGTTTAGGACCAATAATGTCCCAATAAGGTTTGTATGTAACCAATAAGTTGTGTCTAGGACCAATAAGTCCCAAAAAGGTGCGTTTAGGGGAAACAAGGGTCAGTTGGGACCAATGAGTCCCAGTAAGGTGTGTATGTAACCAATAAGTTGTGTTTAGGACCAATGATGGCCCAATAAGGTGTGTATGTAACCAATAAGTTGTGTTTAGGACCAATGAGTCCCAATAAGGTGTGTTTAGGGGAAACGAGGGTCAGTTGGGACCAATGAGTCCTAGTAAGGTGTGTATGTAACCAATAAGTTCTATTTAGAACCTATGGTGGCCCAATAAGGTTTGTATGTAACCAATAAGTTGTGTCTAGGACCAATGAGTCCCAATAAGGTGTGTTTAGGGGAAACGAGGGTCAGTTGGTACCTATGAGTCCCAATAAGGTGTGTATGTAACCAATAAGTTGTGTTTAGGACCAATAATGGCCCAATAAGGTGTGTATGTAACCAATAAGTTGTGTTTAGGACCAATGAGTCCCAATAAGGTGTGTTACCGGAAATGAGGGTCAGTTGGGACCAATGAGTCCCAGTAAGGTGTGTATGTAACTAATAAGTTGTGTTTAGAACCCATGATGGCTCAATAAGTCCCAGTAAGGTGTGTATGTAACCAATAAGTTGTGTTTAGGACCAATGATGGCCCAGTAAGGTTTGTATGTAACCAATAAGTTGTGTCTAGGACCAATGAGTCCCAATAAGGTGTGTTTAGGGGAAACGAGGGTCAGTTGGGACCAATGAGTCCTAGTAAGGTGTGTATGTAACCAATAAGTTGTGTTTAAGACCAATGATGGCCCAATAAGCTGTGTATGTAACCAATAAGTTGTGCTTATGACCAATGAATCCCAATAAGGTGTGTTTAGGGGAAACGAGGGTCAGTTAGGACCAATGAGTCCCAATAAGGTGTGTATGTAACCAATAAGTTGTGTTTAGGACCAATAATTGCCCAATAAGGTGTGTATGTAACCAATAAGTTGTTTTTAGGACCAATGAGTCCCAATAAGGTGTGTTAGGGGAAACGAGGGTCAGTTGGGACCAATGAGTCCCAGTAAGGTGTGTATGTAACCAATAAGTTGTGTTTAGAACCCATGATGGCTCAATAAGTCCAAGTAAGGTGTGTATGTAACCAATAAGTTGTGTTTAGGACCAATGATGGCCCAATAAGGTTTGTATGTAACCAATAAGTTTTGTCTAGGACAAATGAGTCCCAATAAGGTGTGTTTAGGGGAAACGAGGGTCAGTTGGGACCAATGAGTCCTAGTAAGGTGTGTATGTAACAAATAAGTTGTGTTTAGAACCAATGATGGCCCAATAAGATTTGTATGTAACCAATAAGTTGTGTCTAGGACCAATGAGTCCCAATAAGGTGTGTTTAGGGGAAACGAGGGTCAGTTGGGACCAATGAGTCCCAATAAGGTGTGTATGTAACCAATAATTTGTGTTTAGGACCAATAATGACCCAATAAGGTGTGTATGTAACCAATAAGTTGTGTTTAGGACCAATGAGTCCCAATAAGGTGTGTTTAGGGTAAACGAGGGTCAGTTGTGACCAATGAGTCCCAGGAAGGTGTGTATGTAACCAATAAGTTATATTTAGGACCAATAATGTCCCAATAAGGTTTGTATGTAACCAATAAGTTGTGTCTAGGACCAATAAGTCCCAAAAAGGTGCGTTTAGGGGAAACAAGGGTCAGTTGGGACCAATGAGTCCCAGTAAGGTGTGTATGTAACCAATAAGTTGTGTTTAGGACCAATGATGGCCCAATAAGGTGTGTATGTAACCAATAAGTTGTGTTTAGGACCAATGAGTCCCAATAAGGTGTGTTTAGGGGAAACGAGGGTCAGTTGGGACCAATGAGTCCTAGTAAGGTGTGTATGTAACCAATAAGTTCTATTTAGAACCTATGATGGCCCAATAAGGTTTGTATGTAACCAATAAGTTGTGTCTAGGACCAATGAGTCCCAATAAGGTGTGTTTAGGGGAAACGAGGGTCAGTTGGTGCCTATGAGTCCCATTAAGGTGTGTATGTAACCAATAAGTTGTGTTTAGGACCAATAATGGCCCAATAAGGTGTGTATGTAACCAATAAGTTGTGTTTAGGAGCAATGAGTCCCAATAAGGTGTGTTACCGGAAATGAGGGTCAGTTGGGACCAATGAGTCCCAGTAAGGTGTGTATGTAACCAATAAGTTGTGTTTAGAACCCATGATGGCTCAATAAGTCCCAGTAAGGTGTGTATGTAACCAATAAGTTGTGTTTAGAACCAATGATGGCCCAATAAGGTTTGTATGTAACCAATAAGTTGTGTCTAGGACCAATGAGTCCCAATAAGGTGTGTTTAGGGGAAACGAGGGTCAGTTGGGACCAATGAGTCCTAGTAAGGTGTGTATGTATCCAATAAGTTCTGTTTAGAACCTATGATGGCCCAATAAGGTTTGTATGTAACCAATAAGTTGTGTCTAGGACCAATGAGTCCCAATAAGGTGTGTTTAGGGGAAACGAGGGTCAGTTGGGACCAATGAGTCCCAATAAGGTGTGTGTAACCAATAAGTTGTGTTTAGGACCAATAATGGCCCAATAAGGAGTGTATGTAACCAATAAGTTGTGTTTAGGACCAATGAGTCCCAATAAGGTGTGTTAGGGGAAACGAGGGTCAGTTGGGACCAATGAGTCCCAGTAAGGTGTGTATGTAACCCAATAAGTTGTGTTTAGAACCCATGATGGCTCAATAAGTCCCAGTAAGGTGTGTATGTAACCAATAAGTTGTGTTTAGGACCAATGATGGCCCAGTAAGGTTTGTATGTAACCAATAAGTTGTGTCTAGGACCAATGAGTCCCAATAAGGTGTGTTTAGGGGAAACGAGGGTCAGTTGGGACCAATGAGTCCTAGTAAGGTGTGTATGTAACCAATAAGTTGTGTTTAGAACCAATGAAGGCCCAATAAGGTTTGTATGTAACTAATAAGTTGTGTCTAGGACCAACTAGTCCCAATAAGGTGTGTTTAGGGGAAACGAGGGTCAGTTGGGACCAATGAGTCCCAATAAGGTGTGTATGTAACCAATAAGTTGTGTTTAGGACCAATAATGGCCCAATAAGGTGTGTATGTAACCAATAAGTTGTGTTTAGGACCAATGATGGTCCAATAAGGTTTGTATGTAACCAATAAGTTGTGTCTAGGACCAATGAGTCCCAAAAAGGTGTGTTTAGGGGAAACAAGGGTCAGTTGGGACCAATGAGTCCCAGTAAGGTGTGTATGTAACCAATAAGTTGTGTTTAAGACCAATGATGGCCCAATAAGGTTTGTATGTAACCAATAAGTTGTGTCTAGGACCAATGAGTCCCAATAAGGTGTGTTTAGGGGAAACGAGGGTCAGTTGGGACCAATGAGTCCCAATAAGGTGTGTGTAACCAATAAGTTGTGTTTAGGACCAATAATGGCCCAATAAGGTGTGTATGTAACCAATAAGTTGTGTTTAGGACCAATGAGTCCCAATAAGGTGTGTTAGGGGAAACGAGGGTCAGCTGGGACCAATGAGTCCCAGTAAGGTGTGTATGTAACCAATAAGTTGTGTCTAGAACCCATGATGGCTCAATAAGTCCCAGTAAGGTGTGTATGTAACCAATAAGTTGTGTTTAGGACCAATGATGGCCCAATAAGGTTTGTATGTAACCAATAAGTTGTGTCTATGACCAACGAGTCCCAATAAGGTGTGTTTAGGGGAAACGAGGGTCAGTTGGGACCAATGAGTCCCAATAAGGTGTGTATGTAACCAATAAGTTGTGTTTAGGACCAATGAGTCCCAGTAAGGTATGTTTAGGGGAAACGAGGTTTAGTTGGGACCAATGAGTCCCAGTAAGTTGTGTATGTAAACAATAAGTTGTGTTTAGGACCAATGATGGCCCAATAAGGTGTGTATGTAACCAATAAGTTGTGTTTAGGACCAATGAGTCCCAATAAGGTGTGGTTAGGGGAAACAAGGGTTAGTTGGGACCAATGAGTCCTAGTAAGGTGTGTATGTAACCAATAAGTTATGTTTAGGACCAATGATGGCCCAATAAGGTTTGTATGTAACCAATAAGTTGTGTTTAGGACCAATGAGTCCCAATAAGGTGTGTTAGTGTAAACGAGGGTCAGTTGGGACCAATGAGTCCCAGTAAGGTGTGTATGTAACCCAATAAGTTGTGTTTAGAACCCATGATGGCTCAATAAGTCCCAGTAAGGTGTGTATGTAACCAATAAGTTGTGTTTAGGACCAATGATGGCCCAATAAGGTTTGTATGTAACCAATAAGTTGTGTCTAGGACCAATGAGTCCCAATAAGGTGTGTTTAGGGGAAACGAGGGTCAGTTGGGACCAATGAGTCCCAATAAGGTGTGTGTAACCAATAAGTTGTGTTTAGGACCAATAATGGCCCAATAAGGTGTGTATGTAACCAATAAGTTGTGTTTAGGACCAATGAGTCCCAATAAGGTGTGTTAGGGGAAACGAGGGTCAACTGGGACCAATGAGTCCCAGTAAGGTGTGTATGTAACCAATAAGTTGTGTCTAGAACCCATGATGGCTCAATAAGTCCCAGTAAGGTGTGTATGTAACCAATAAGTTGTGTTTAGGACCAATGATGGCCCAATAAGGTTTGTATGTAACCAATAAGTTGTGTCTAGGACCAACGAGTCCCAATAAGGTGTGTTTAGGGGAAACGAGGGTCAGTTGGGACCAATGAGTCCCAATAAGGTGTGTATGTAACCAATAAGTTGTGTTTAGGACCAATGAGTCCCAGTAAGGTATGTTTAGGGGAAACGAGGTTTAGTTGGGACCAATGAGTCCCAGTAAGTTGTGTATGTAAACAATAAGTTGTGTTTAGGACCAATGATGGCCCAATAAGGTGTGTATGTAACTAATAAGTTGTGTTTAGGACCAATGAGTCCCAATAAGGTGTGGTTAGGGGAAACAAGGGTTAGTTGGGACCAATGAGTCCTAGTAAGGTGTGTATGTAACCAATAAGTTATGTTTAGGACCAATGATGGCCCAATAAGGTTTGTATGTAACCAATAAGTTGTGTTTAGGACCAATGAGTCCCAATAAGGTGTGTTAGTGTAAACGAGGGTCAGTTGGGACCAATGAGTCCCAGTAAGGTGTGTATGTAACCCAATAAGTTGTGTTTAGAACCCATGATGGCTCAATAAGTCCCAGTAAGGTGTGTATGTAACCAATAAGTTGTGTTTAGGACCAATGATGGCCCAATAAGGTTTGTATGTAACCAATAAGTTGTGTCTAGGACCAATGAGTCCCAATAAGGTGTGTTTAGGGGAAACGAGGGTCAGTTGGGACCAATGAGTCCTAGTAAGGTGTGTATGTAACCAATAAGTTGTGTTTAGAACCAATGAAGGCCCAATAAGGTTTGTATGTAACTAATAAGTTGTGTCTAGGACTAACTAGTCCCAATAAGGTGTGTTTAGGGGAAACGAGGGTCAGTTGGGACCAATGAGTCCCAATAAGGTGTGTATGTAACCAATAAGTTGTGTTTAGGACCAATAATGGCCCAATAAGGTGTGTATGTAACCAATAAGTTGTGTTTAGGACCAATGATGGTCCAATAAGGTTTGTATGTAACCAATAAGTTGTGTCTAGGACCAATGAGTCCCAAAAAGGTGTGTTTAGGGGAAACAAGGGTCAGTTGGGACCAATGAGTCCCAGTAAGGTGTGTATGTAACCAATAAGTTGTGTTTAAGACCAATGATGGCCCAATAAGGTTTGTATGTAACCAATAAGTTGTGTCTAGGACCAATGAGTCCCAATAAGGTGTGTTTAGGGGAAACGAGGGTCAGTTGGGACCAATGAGTCCCAATAAGGTGTGTGTAACCAATAAGTTGTGTTTAGGACCAATAATGGCCCAATAAGGTGTGTATGTAACCAATAAGTTGTGTTTAGGACCAATGAGTCCCAATAAGGTGTGTTAGGGGAAACGAGGGTCAGCTGGGACCAATGAGTCCCAGTAAGGTGTGTATGTAACCAATAAGTTGTGTCTAGCACCCATGATGGCTCAATAAGTCCCAGTAAGGTGTGTATGTAACCAATAAGTTGTGTTTAGGACCAATGATGGCCCAATAAGGTTTGTATGTAACCAATAAGTTGTGTCTAGGACCAACGAGTCCCAATAAGGTGTGTTTAGGGGAAACGAGGGTCAGTTGGGACCAATGAGTCCCAATAAGGTGTGTATGTAACCAATAAGTTGTGTTTAGGACCAATGAGTCCCAGTAAGGTATGTTTAGGGGAAACGAGGTTTAGTTGGGACCAATGAGTCCCAGTAAGTTGTGTATGTAAACAATAAGTTGTGTTTAGGACCAATGATGGCCCAATAAGGTGTGTATGTAACCAATAAGTTGTGTTTAGGACCAATGAGTCCCAATAAGGTGTGGTTAGGGGAAACAAGGGTTAGTTGGGACCAATGAGTCCTAGTAAGGTGTGTATGTAACCAATAAGTTATGTTTAGGACCAATGATGGCCCAATAAGGTTTGTATGTAACCAATAAGTTGTGTTTAGGACCAATGAGTCCCAATAAGGTGTGTTAGTGTAAACGAGGGTCAGTTGGGACCAATGAGTCCCAGTAAGGTGTGTATGTAACCCAATAAGTTGTGTTTAGAACCCATGATGGCTCAATAAGTCCCAGTAAGGTGTGTATGTAACCAATAAGTTGTGTTTAGGACCAATGATGGCCCAATAAGGTTTGTATGTAACCAATAAGTTGTGTCTAGGACCAATGAGTCCCAATAAGGTGTGTTTAGGGGAAACGAGGGTCAGTTGGGACCAATGAGTCCTAGTAAGGTGTGTATGTAACCAATAAGTTGTGTTTAGAACCAATGAAGGCCCAATAAGGTTTGTATGTAACTAATAAGTTGTGTCTAGGACCAACTAGTCCCAATAAGGTGTGTTTAGGGGAAACGAGGGTCAGTTGGGACCAATGAGTCCCAATAAGGTGTGTATGTAACCAATAAGTTGTGTTTAGGACCAATAATGGCCCAATAAGGTGTGTATGTAACCAATAAGTTGTGTTTAGGACCAATGATGGCCCAATAAGGTTTGTATGTAACCAATAAGTTGTGTCTAGGACCAATGAGTCCCAAAAAGGTGTGTTTAGGGGAAACAAGGGTCAGTTGGGACCAATGAGTCCCAGTAAGGTGTGTATGTAACCAATAAGTTGTGTTTAAGACCAATGATGGCCCAATAAGGTTTGTATGTAACCAATAAGTTGTGTCTAGGACCAATGAGTCCCAATAAGGTGTGTTTAGGGGAAACGAGGGTCAGTTGGGACCAATGAGTCCCAATAAGGTGTGTGTAACCAATAAGTTGTGTTTAGGACCAATAATGGCCCAATAAGGTGTGTATGTAACCAATAAGTTGTGTTTAGGACCAATGAGTCCCAATAAGGTGTGTTAGGGGAAACGAGGGTCAGCTGGGACCAATGAGTCCCAGTAAGGTGTGTATGTAACCAATAAGTTGTGTCTAGAACCCATGATGGCTCAATAAGTCCCAGTAAGGTGTGTATGTAACCAATAAGTTGTGTTTAGGACCAATGATGGCCCAATAAGGTTTGTATGTAACCAATAAGTTGTGTCTAGGACCAACGAGTCCCAATAAGGTGTGTTTAGGGGAAACGAGGGTCAGTTGGGACCAATGAGTCCCAATAAGGTGTGTGTGTAACCAATAAGTTGTGTTTAGGACCAATGAGTCCCAGTAAGGTATGTTTAGGGGAAACGAGGTTTAGTTGGGACCAATGAGTCCCAGTAAGTTGTGTATGTAAACAATAAGTTGTGTTTAGGACCAATGATGGCCAAATAAGGTGTGTATGTAACCAATAAGTTGTGTTTAGGACCAATGAGTCCCAATAAGGTGTGGTTAGGGGAAACAAGGGTTAGTTGGGACCAATGAGTCCTAGTAAGGTGTGTATGTAACCAATAAGTTATGTTTAGGACCAATGATGGCCCAATAAGGTTTGTATGTAACCAATAAGTTGTGTTTAGGACCAATGAGTCCCAATAAGGTGTGTTAGTGTAAACGAGGGTCAGTTGGGACCAATGAGTCCCAGTAAGGTGTGTATGTAACCAATAAGTTGTGTTTAGAACCCATGATGGCTCAATAAGTCCCAGTAAGGTGTGTATGTAACCAATAAGTTGTGTTTAGGACCAATGATGGCCCAATAAGGTTTGTATGTAACCAATAAGTTGTGTCTAGGACCAATGAGTCCCAATAAGGTGTGTTTAGGGGAAACGAGGGTCAGTTGGGACCAATGAGTTCTAGTAGGTACGTATGTAACCAATAAGTTGTGTTTAGAACCAATGATGGCCCAATAAGGTTTGTATGTAGCCAATAAATTGTCTCTAGGACCAATGAGTCCCAATAAGGTGTGTTTAGGGGAAACGAGGGTCAGTTGAGACCAATGAGTCCCAATAAGGTGTGTATGTAACCAATAAGTTGTATTTAGGACCAATAATGGCCCAATAAGGTGTGTATGTAACCAATAAGTTGTGTTTAGGACCAATGAGTCCCAATAAGGTGTGTTAGTGGAAACGAGGGTCAGTTGGAACCAATGAGTCCCAGTAAGGTGTGTATGTAACCAATAAGTTGTGTTTAGAACCCATCATGGCTCAATAAGTCCCAGTAAGGTGTGTATATAACCAATAAGTTGTGTTTAGGACCAATGATGGCCCAATAAGGTTTGTATGTAACCAATAAGTTGTGTCTAGGACCAATGAGTCCCAATAAGGTGTGTTTAGGGGAAATGAGGGTCAGTTGGGACAAATGAGTCCCAATAAAGTGTGTATGTAACCAATAAATTGTGTTTAGGACCAATAATGGCCCAATAAGGTGTGTATGTAACCAATAAGTTGTGTTTAGGACCAATGCGTCCCAATAAGGTGTGTTTAGGGGAAACGAGGGTTAGTTGGGATCAATAAGTCCTAGTAATGTGTGTATGTAGCCAATAAGTTGTGTTTAGAACCAATAATGACCCAATAAGGTTTATATGTAACCAATAAGTTGTGTCTAGGACCAATGAGTCCCAATAAGGTGTGTATGTAACTAATAAGTTGTATTTAGGACCAATGATGGCCCAATAAGCTGTGTATGTAACCAATAAGTTGTGTTTAAGACCAATGAGTCCCAATAAGGTGTGTTTAGGGGAAACGAGGGTCAGTTGGGACCAATGAGTCTCAATAAGGTGTGTATGTAACCAATAAGTTATGTTTAGGACGAATGATGGCCCAATAAGGTTTGTATGTAACCAATATGTTGTGTCTAGGACCAATGAGTCCCAATAAGGTGTGTTTAGGGGAAACAAGGGTCAGTTGGGACCAATGAGTCCCAGTAAGGTGTGTATGTAACTAATAAGTTGCGTTTAGAACCCATGATGGCTCAATAAGTCCCAGTAAGGTGTGTATGTAACCAATAAGTTGTGTTTAAGACCAATGATGGCCCAATAAGGTGTGTATGTAACCAATAAGTTTTGTTTAGGACCAATGAGTCCCAATAAGGTGTGTTCTAGGGGAAACGAAGGGTGCAGTTGGGACCAATGAGTCCTAGTAAGGTGTGTATGTATCCAATAAGTTCTGTTTAGAACCTATGATGGCCCAATAAGGTTTGTATGTAACCAATAAGTTGTGTCTAGGACCAATGAGTCCCAATAAGGTGTGTTTAGGGGAAACGAGGTTCAGTTGGGACCAATGAGTCCCAATAAGGTGTGTGTAACCAATAAGTTGTGTTTAGGACCAATAATGGCCCAATAAGGTGTGTATGTAACCAATAAGTTGTGTTTAGGACCAATGAGTCCCAATAAGATGTGTTAGGGGAAACGAGGGTCAGTTGGGACCAATGAGTCCCAGTAAGGTGTGTATGTAACCAATAAGTTGTGTTTAGAACCCATGATGGCTCAATAAGTCCTAGTAAGGTGTGTATGTAACCAATAAGTTGTGTTTAGGACCAATGATGGCCCAATAAGGTTTGTATGTAACCAATAAGTTGTGTCTAGGACCAATGAGTCCCAATAAGGTGTGTTTAGGGGAAACGAGGGTCAGTTGGGACCAATGAGTCCTAGTAAGGTGTGTATGTAACCAATAAGTTGTGTTTAGAACCAATGAATGGCCCAATAAGGTTTTTATGTAACTAATAAGTTGTGTCTAGGACCAACGAGTCCCAATAAGGTGCGTTTAGGGGAAACGAGGGTAAGTTGGGACCAATGAGTCCCAATAAGGTGTGTATGTAACCAAGAAGTTGTGTTTAGGACCAATAATGGCCCAATAAGAGTGTGGTATGTAACCGATAAGTTGTGTTTAGGACCAATGATGGCCCAATAAGGTTTGTATGTAACCAATAAGTTGTGTCTAGGACCAATGAGTCCCAATAAGGTGTGTTTAGGGGAAATGAGGGTCAGTTGGGACCAATGAGTCCCAATAAGGTGTGTATGTAACCAATAAGTTGTGTTTAGGACCAATGAAGTCCCAGTAAGGTATGTTTAGGGGAAACGAGGTTTAGTCTGGGACCAATGAGTCCTAGTAAGTTGTGTATGTAAACAATAAGTTGTGTTTAGGACCAATGATGACCCAATAAGGTGTGTATGTAACCAATAAGTTGTGTTTAGGACCAATGAGTCCCAATAAGGTGTGGTTAGGGGAAACAAGGGTTAGTTGGGACCAATGAGTCCTAGTAAGGTGTGTATGTAACCAATAAGTTATGTTTAGGACCAATGATCCCAATAAGGTGTGTATGTAACCAATAAGTTGTGTTTAGGACCAATGAGTCCCAATAAGATGTGTTAGGGGAAACGAGGGTCAGTTGGGACCAATGAGTCCCAGTAAGGTGTGTATGTAACCAATAAGTTGTGTTTAGAACCCATGATGGCTCAATAAGTCCTAGTAAGGTGTGTATGTAACCAATAAGTTGTGTTTAGGACCAATGATGGCCCAATAAGGTTTGTATGTAACCAATAAGTTGTGTCTAGGACCAATGAGTCCCAATAAGGTGTGTTTAGGGGAAACGAGGTTCAGTTGGGACCAATGAGTCCCAATAAGGTGTGTGTAACCAATAAGTTGTGTTTAGGACCAATAATGGCCCAATAAGGTGTGTATGTAACCAATAAGTTGTGTTTAGGACCAATGAGTCCCAATAAGATGTGTTAGGGGAAACGAGGGTCAGTTGGGACCAATGAGTCCCAGTAAGGTGTGTATGTAACCAATAAGTTGTGTTTAGAACCCATGATGGCTCAATAAGTCCTAGTAAGGTGTGTATGTAACCAATAAGTTGTGTTTAGGACCAATGATGGCCCAATAAGGTTTGTATGTAACCAATAAGTTGTGTCTAGGACCAATGAGTCCCAATAATGTGTGTTTAGGGGAAACGAGGGTCAGTTGGGACCAATGAGTCCTAGTAAGGTGTGTATGTAACCAATAAGTTGTGTTTAGAACCAATGAAGGCCCAATAAGGTTTTTATGTAACTAATAAGTTGTGTCTAGGACCAACGAGTCCCAATAAGGTGCGTTTAGGGGAAACGAGGGTAAGTTGGGACCAATGAGTCCCAATAAGGTGTGTATGTAACCAAGAAGTTGTGTTTAGGACCAATAATGGCCCAATAAGGTGTGTATGTAACCGATAAGTTGTGTTTAGGACCAATGATGGCCCAATAAGGTTTGTATGTAACCAATAAGTTGTGTCTAGGACCAATGAGTCCCAATAAGGTGTGTTTAGGGGAAATGAGGGTCAGTTGGGACCAATGAGTCCCAATAAGGTGTGTATGTAACCAATAAGTTGTGTTTAGGACCAATGAGTCCCAGTAAGGTATGTTTAGGGGAAACGAGGTTTAGTTGGGACCAATGAGTCCTAGTAAGTTGTGTATGTAAACAATAAGTTGTGTTTAGGACCAATGATGACCCAATAAGGTGTGTATGTAACCAATAAGTTGTGTTTAGGACCAATGAGTCCCAATAAGGTGTGGTTAGGGGAAACAAGGGTTAGTTGGGACCAATGAGTCCTAGTAAGGTGTGTATGTAACCAATAAGTTATGTTTAGGACCAATGATCCCAATAAGGTGTGTATGTAACCAATAAGTTGTGTTTAGGACCAATGAGTCCCAATAAGATGTGTTAGGGGAAACGAGGGTCAGTTGGGACCAATGAGTCCCAGTAAGGTGTGTATGTAACCAATAAGTTGTGTTTAGAACCCATGATGGCTCAATAAGTCCTAGTAAGGTGTGTTTGTAACCAATAAGTTGTGTTTAGGACCAATGATGGCCCAATAAGGTTTGTATGTAACCAATAAGTTGTGTCTAGGACCAATGAGTCCCAATAAGGTGTGTTTAGGGGAAACGAGGTTCAGTTGGGACCAATGAGTCCCAATAAGGTGTGTGTAACCAATAAGTTGTGTTTAGGACCAATAATGGCCCAATAAGGTGTGTATGTAACCAATAAGTTGTGTTTAGGACCAATGAGTCCCAATAAGATGTGTTAGGGGAAACGAGGGTCAGTTGGGACCAATGAGTCCCAGTAAGGTGTGTATGTAACCAATAAGTTGTGTTTAGAACCCATGATGGCTCAATAAGTCCTAGTAAGGTGTGTATGTAACCAATAAGTTGTGTTTAGGACCAATGATGGCCCAATAAGGTTTGTATGTAACCAATAAGTTGTGTCTAGGACCAATGAGTCCCAATAAGGTGTGTTTAGGGGAAATGAGGGTCAGTTGGGACCAATGAGTCCCAATAAGGTGTGTATGTAACCAATAAGTTGTGTTTAGGACCAATGAGTCCCAGTAAGGTATGTTTAGGGGAAACGAGGTTTAGTTGGGACCAATGAGTCCTAGTAAGTTGTGTATGTAAACAATAAGTTGTGTTTAGGACCAATGATGACCCAATAAGGTGTGTATGTAACCAATAAGTTGTGTTTAGGACCAATGAGTCCCAATAAGGTGTGGTTAGGGGAAACAAGGGTTAGTTGGGACCAATGAGTCCTAGTAAGGTGTGTATGTAACCAATAAGTTATGTTTAGGACCAATGATGGCCCAATAAGGTTTGTATGTAACCAATAAGTTGTGTCTAGGACCAATGAGTCCCAATAAGGTGTGTTTAGGGGAAACGAGGTTCAGTTGGGACCAATGAGTCCCAATAAGGTGTGTGTAACCAATAAGTTGTGTTTAGGACCAATAATGGCCCAATAAGGTGTGTATGTAACCAATAAGTTGTGTTTAGGACCAATGAGTCCCAATAAGATGTGTTAGGGGAAACGAGGGTCAGTTGGGACCAATGAGTCCCAGTAAGGTGTGTATGTAACCAATAAGTTGTGTTTAGAACCCATGATGGCTCAATAAGTCCTAGTAAGGTGTGTTTGTAACCAATAAGTTGTGTTTAGGACCAATGATGGCCCAATAAGGTTTGTATGTAACCAATAAGTTGTGTCTAGGACCAATGAGTCCCAATAAGGTGTGTTTAGGGGAAACGAGGTTCAGTTGGGACCAATGAGTCCCAATAAGGTGTGTGTAACCAATAAGTTGTGTTTAGGACCAATAATGGCCCAATAAGGTGTGTATGTAACCAATAAGTTGTGTTTAGGACCAATGAGTCCCAATAAGATGTGTTAGGGGAAACGAGGGTCAGTTGGGACCAATGAGTCCCAGTAAGGTGTGTATGTAACCAATAAGTTGTGTTTAGAACCCATGATGGCTCAATAAGTCCTAGTAAGGTGTGTATGTAACCAATAAGTTGTGTTTAGGACCAATGATGGCCCAATAAGGTTTGTATGTAACCAATAAGTTGTGTCTAGGACCAATGAGTCCCAATAAGGTGTGTTTAGGGGAAACGAGGGTCAGTTGGGACCAATGAGTCCTAGTAAGGTGTGTATGTAACCAATAAGTTGTGTTTAGAACCAATGAAGGCCCAATAAGGTTTTTATGTAACTAATAAGTTGTGTCTAGGACCAACGAGTCCCAATAAGGTGCGTTTAGGGGAAACGAGGGTAAGTTGGGACCAATGAGTCCCAATAAGGTGTGTATGTAACCAATAAGTTGTGTTTAGGACCAATAATGGCCCAATAAGGTGTGTATGTAACCGATAAGTTGTGTTTAGGACCAATGATGGCCCAATAAGGTTTGTATGTAACCAATAAGTTGTGTCTAGGACCAATGAGTCCCAATAAGATGTGTTAGGGGAAACGAGGGTCAGTTGGGACCAATGAGTCCCAGTAAGGTGTGTATGTAACCAATAAGTTGTGTTTAGAACCCATGATGGCTCAATAAGTCCTAGTAAGGTGTGTATGTAACCAATAAGTTGTGTTTAGGACCAATGATGGCCCAATAAGGTTTGTATGTAACCAATAAGTTGTGTCTAGGACCAATGAGTCCCAATAAGGTGTGTTTAGGGGAAACGAGGTTCAGTTGGGACCAATGAGTCCCAATAAGGTGTGTGTAACCAATAAGTTGTGTTTAGGACCAATAATGGCCCAATAAGGTGTGTATGTAACCAATAAGTTGTGTTTAGGACCAATGAGTCCCAATAAGATGTGTTAGGGGAAACGAGGGTCAGTTGGGACCAATGAGTCCCAGTAAGGTGTGTATGTAACCAATAAGTTGTGTTTAGAACCCATGATGGCTCAATAAGTCCTAGTAAGGTGTGTATGTAACCAATAAGTTGTGTTTAGGACCAATGATGGCCCAATAAGGTTTGTATGTAACCAATAAGTTGTGTCTAGGACCAATGAGTCCCAATAATGTGTGTTTAGGGGAAACGAGGGTCAGTTGGGACCAATGAGTCCTAGTAAGGTGTGTATGTAACCAATAAGTTGTGTTTAGAACCAATGAAGGCCCAATAAGGTTTTTATGTAACTAATAAGTTGTGTCTAGGACCAACGAGTCCCAATAAGGTGCGTTTAGGGGAAACGAGGGTAAGTTGGGACCAATGAGTCCCAATAAGGTGTGTATGTAACCAAGAAGTTGTGTTTAGGACCAATAATGGCCCAATAAGGTGTGTATGTAACCGATAAGTTGTGTTTAGGACCAATGATGGCCCAATAAGGTTTGTATGTAACCAATAAGTTGTGTCTAGGACCAATGAGTCCCAATAAGGTGTGTTTAGGGGAAATGAGGGTCAGTTGGGACCAATGAGTCCCAATAAGGTGTGTATGTAACCAATAAGTTGTGTTTAGGACCAATGAGTCCCAGTAAGGTATGTTTAGGGGAAACGAGGTTTAGTTGGGACCAATGAGTCCTAGTAAGTTGTGTATGTAAACAATAAGTTGTGTTTAGGACCAATGATGACCCAATAAGGTGTGTATGTAACCAATAAGTTGTGTTTAGGACCAATGAGTCCCAATAAGGTGTGGTTAGGGGAAACAAGGGTTAGTTGGGACCAATGAGTCCTAGTAAGGTGTGTATGTAACCAATAAGTTATGTTTAGGACCAATGATCCCAATAAGGTGTGTATGTAACCAATAAGTTGTGTTTAGGACCAATGAGTCCCAATAAGATGTGTTAGGGGAAACGAGGGTCAGTTGGGACCAATGAGTCCCAGTAAGGTGTGTATGTAACCAATAAGTTGTGTTTAGAACCCATGATGGCTCAATAAGTCCTAGTAAGGTGTGTATGTAACCAATAAGTTGTGTTTAGGACCAATGATGGCCCAATAAGGTTTGTATGTAACCAATAAGTTGTGTCTAGGACCAATGAGTCCCAATAAGGTGTGTTTAGGGGAAACGAGGTTCAGTTGGGACCAATGAGTCCCAATAAGGTGTGTGTAACCAATAAGTTGTGTTTAGGACCAATAATGGCCCAATAAGGTGTGTATGTAACCAATAAGTTGTGTTTAGGACCAATGAGTCCCAATAAGATGTGTTAGGGGAAACGAGGGTCAGTTGGGACCAATGAGTCCCAGTAAGGTGTGTATGTAACCAATAAGTTGTGTTTAGAACCCATGATGGCTCAATAAGTCCTAGTAAGGTGTGTATGTAACCAATAAGTTGTGTTTAGGACCAATGATGGCCCAATAAGGTTTGTATGTAACCAATAAGTTGTGTCTAGGACCAATGAGTCCCAATAATGTGTGTTTAGGGGAAACGAGGGTCAGTTGGGACCAATGAGTCCTAGTAAGGTGTGTATGTAACCAATAAGTTGTGTTTAGAACCAATGAAGGCCCAATAAGGTTTTTATGTAACTAATAAGTTGTGTCTAGGACCAACGAGTCCCAATAAGGTGCGTTTAGGGGAAACGAGGGTAAGTTGGGACCAATGAGTCCCAATAAGGTGTGTATGTAACCAAGAAGTTGTGTTTAGGACCAATAATGGCCCAATAAGGTGTGTATGTAACCGATAAGTTGTGTTTAGGACCAATGATGGCCCAATAAGGTTTGTATGTAACCAATAAGTTGTGTCTAGGACCAATGAGTCCCAATAAGGTGTGTTTAGGGGAAATGAGGGTCAGTTGGGACCAATGAGTCCCAATAAGGTGTGTATGTAACCAATAAGTTGTGTTTAGGACCAATGAGTCCCAGTAAGGTATGTTTAGGGGAAACGAGGTTTAGTTGGGACCAATGAGTCCTAGTAAGTTGTGTATGTAAACAATAAGTTGTGTTTAGGACCAATGATGACCCAATAAGGTGTGTATGTAACCAATAAGTTGTGTTTAGGACCAATGAGTCCCAATAAGGTGTGGTTAGGGGAAACAAGGGTTAGTTGGGACCAATGAGTCCTAGTAAGGTGTGTATGTAACCAATAAGTTATGTTTAGGACCAATGATCCCAATAAGGTGTGTATGTAACCAATAAGTTGTGTTTAGGACCAATGAGTCCCAATAAGATGTGTTAGGGGAAACGAGGGTCAGTTGGGACCAATGAGTCCCAGTAAGGTGTGTATGTAACCAATAAGTTGTGTTTAGAACCCATGATGGCTCAATAAGTCCTAGTAAGGTGTGTATGTAACCAATAAGTTGTGTTTAGGACCAATGATGGCCCAATAAGGTTTGTATGTAACCAATAAGTTGTGTCTAGGACCAATGAGTCCCAATAAGGTGTGTTTAGGGGAAACGAGGTTCAGTTGGGACCAATGAGTCCCAATAAGGTGTGTGTAACCAATAAGTTGTGTTTAGGACCAATAATGGCCCAATAAGGTGTGTATGTAACCAATAAGTTGTGTTTAGGACCAATGAGTCCCAATAAGATGTGTTAGGGGAAACGAGGGTCAGTTGGGACCAATGAGTCCCAGTAAGGTGTGTATGTAACCAATAAGTTGTGTTTAGAACCCATGATGGCTCAATAAGTCCTAGTAAGGTGTGTATGTAACCAATAAGTTGTGTTTAGGACCAATGATGGCCCAATAAGGTTTGTATGTAACCAATAAGTTGTGTCTAGGACCAATGAGTCCCAATAAGGTGTGTTTAGGGGAAACGAGGGTCAGTTGGGACCAATGAGTCCTAGTAAGGTGTGTATGTAACCAATAAGTTGTGTTTAGAACCAATGAAGGCCCAATAAGGTTTTTATGTAACTAATAAGTTGTGTCTAGGACCAACGAGTCCCAATAAGGTGCGTTTAGGGGAAACGAGGGTAAGTTGGGACCAATGAGTCCCAATAAGGTGTGTATGTAACCAATAAGTTGTGTTTAGGACCAATAATGGCCCAATAAGGTGTGTATGTAACCGATAAGTTGTGTTTAGGACCAATGATGGCCCAATAAGGTTTGTATGTAACCAATAAGTTGTGTCTAGGACCAATGAGTCCCAATAAGATGTGTTAGGGGAAACGAGGGTCAGTTGGGACCAATGAGTCCCAGTAAGGTGTGTATGTAACCAATAAGTTGTGTTTAGAACCCATGATGGCTCAATAAGTCCTAGTAAGGTGTGTATGTAACCAATAAGTTGTGTTTAGGACCAATGATGGCCCAATAAGGTTTGTATGTAACCAATAAGTTGTGTCTAGGACCAATGAGTCCCAATAAGGTGTGTTTAGGGGAAACGAGGTTCAGTTGGGACCAATGAGTCCCAATAAGGTGTGTGTAACCAATAAGTTGTGTTTAGGACCAATAATGGCCCAATAAGGTGTGTATGTAACCAATAAGTTGTGTTTAGGACCAATGAGTCCCAATAAGATGTGTTAGGGGAAACGAGGGTCAGTTGGGACCAATGAGTCCCAGTAAGGTGTGTATGTAACCAATAAGTTGTGTTTAGAACCCATGATGGCTCAATAAGTCCTAGTAAGGTGTGTATGTAACCAATAAGTTGTGTTTAGGACCAATGATGGCCCAATAAGGTTTGTATGTAACCAATAAGTTGTGTCTAGGACCAATGAGTCCCAATAAGGTGTGTTTAGGGGAAACGAGGGTCAGTTGGGACCAATGAGTCCTAGTAAGGTGTGTATGTAACCAATAAGTTGTGTTTAGAACCAATGAAGGCCCAATAAGGTTTTTATGTAACTAATAAGTTGTGTCTAGGACCAACGAGTCCCAATAAGGTGCGTTTAGGGGAAACGAGGGTAAGTTGGGACCAATGAGTCCCAATAAGGTGTGTATGTAACCAATAAGTTGTGTTTAGGACCAATAATGGCCCAATAAGGTGTGTATGTAACCGATAAGTTGTGTTTAGGACCAATGATGGCCCAATAAGGTTTGTATGTAACCAATAAGTTGTGTCTAGGACCAATGAGTCCCAATAAGGTGTGTTTAGGGGAAATGAGGGTCAGTTGGGACCAATGAGTCCCAATAAGGTGTGTATGTAACCAATAAGTTGTGTTTAGGACCAATGAGTCCCAGTAAGGTATGTTTAGGGGAAACGAGGTTTAGTTGGGACCAATGAGTCCTAGTAAGTTGTGTATGTAAACAATAAGTTGTGTTTAGGACCAATGATGACCCAATAAGGTGTGTATGTAACCAATAAGTTGTGTTTAGGACCAATGAGTCCCAATAAGGTGTGGTTAGGGGAAACAAGGGTTAGTTGGGACCAATGAGTCCTAGTAAGGTGTGTATGTAACCAATAAGTTATGTTTAGGACCAATGATGGCCCAATAAGGTTTGTATGTAACCAATAAGTTGTGTTTAGGACCAATGAGTCCCAGTAAGGTGTGTATGTAACCAATAAGTTGAGTTTAGAACCCATGATGGCTCAATAAGTCCCAGGAAGGTGTGTATGTAACCAATAAGTTGTGTTTAGGACCAATGATGGCCCAATAAAGTTTGTATGTAACCAATAATTTGTGTCTAGGACCAATGAGTCCCAATAAGGTGTGTTTAGGGGAAACAAGGGTCAGTTGGGACCAATGAGTTCTAGTAAGGTGCGTATGTAACCAATAAGTTGTGTTTAGAACCAATGATGGCCCAATAAGGTTTGTATGTGACCAATAAGTTGTCTCTAGGACCAATGAGTCCCAATAAGGTGTGTTTAGGGAAACGAGGGTCAGTTGAGACCAATGAGTCCCAATAAGGTGTGTATGTAACCAATAAGTTGTATTTAGGACCAATAATGGCCCAATAAGGTGTGTATGTAACCAATAAGTTGTGTTTAGGACTAATGAGTCCCAATAAGGTGTGTTAGTGGAAACGAGGGTCAGTTGGAAGCAATGAGTCCTAGTAAGGTGTGCATGTAACCAATAAGTTGTGTTTAGAACCCATGATGGCTCAATAAGTCCCAGTAAGGTGTGTATGTAACCAATAAGTTGTGTTTAGAACCCATGATGGCTCAATAAGTCCAAGTAAGGTGTGTATGTAACCAATAAGTTGTGTTTAGGACCAATGATGGCCCAATAAGGTTTGTATGTAACCAATAAGTTTTGTCTAGGACAAATGAGTCCCAATAAGGTGTGTTTAGGGGAAACGAGGGTCAGTTGGGACCAATGAGTCCTAGTAAGGTGTGTATGTAACAAATAAGTTGTGTTTAGAACCAATGATGGCCCAATAAGATTTGTATGTAACCAATAAGTTGTGTCTAGGACCAATGAGTCCCAATAAGGTGTGTTTAGGGGAAACGAGGGTCAGTTGGGACCAATGAGTCCCAATAAGGTGTGTATGTAACCAATAATTTGTGTTTAGGACCAATAATGACCCAATAAGGTGTGTATGTAACCAATAAGTTTTGTTTAGGTCCAATGAGTCCCAATAAGGTGTGTTTAGGGTAAACGAGGGTCAGTTGTGACCAATGACTCCCAGTAAGGTGTGTATGTAACCAATAAGTTATGTTTAGGACCAATAATGTCCCAATAAGGTTTGTATGTAACCAATATGTTGTGTCTAGGACCAATGAGTCCCAATAAGGTGTGTTTAGGGGAAACAAGGGTCAGTTGGGACCAATGAGTCCCAGTAAGGTGTGTGTGTAACTAATAAGTTGCGTTTAGAACCCATGATGGCTCAATAAGTCCCAGTAAGGTGTGTATGTAACCAATAAGTTTGTTTAAGACCAATGATGGCCCAATAAGGTGTGTATGTAACCAATAAGTTGTGTTTAGGACCAATGAGTCCCAATAAGGTGTGTTTAGGGGAAACGAGGGTCAGTTGGGACCAATGAGTCCTAGTAAGGTGTGTATGTATCCAATAAGTTCTGTTTAGAACCTATGATGGCCCAATAAGGTTTGTATGTAACCAATAAGTTGTGTCTAGGACCAATGAGTCCCAATAAGGTGTGTTTAGGGAAACGAGGTTCAGTTGGGACCAATGAGTCCCAATAAGGTGTGTGTAACCAATAAGTTGTGTTTAGGACCAATAATGGCCCAATAAGGTGTGTATGTAACCAATAAGTTGTGTTTAGGACCAATGAGTCCCAATAAGATGTGTTAGGGGAAACGAGGGTCAGTTGGGACCAATGAGTCCCAGTAAGGTGTGTATGTAACCAATAAGTTGTGTTTAGAACCCATGATGGCTCAATAAGTCCTAGTAAGGTGTGTATGTAACCAATAAGTTGTGTTTAGGACCAATGATGGCCCAATAAGGTTTGTATGTAACCAATAAGTTGTGTCTAGAACCAATGAGTCCCAATAAGGTGTGTTTAGGGGAAACGAGGGTCAGTTGGGACCAATGAGTCCTAGTAAGGTGTGTATGTAACCAATAAGTTGTGTTTAGAACCAATGAAGGCCCAATAAGGTTTTTATGAAACTAATAAGTTGTGTCTAGGACCAACGAGTCCCAATAAGGTGCGTTTAGGGGAAACGAGGGTAAGTTGGGACCAATAAGTCCCAATAAGGTGTGTATGTAACCAATAAGTTGTGTTTAGGACCAATAATGGCCCAATAAGGTGTGTATGTAACCGATAAGTTGTGTTTAGGACCAATGATGGCCCAATAAGTCCCAGTAAGGTGTGTATGTAACCAATAAGTTGTGTTTAGGACCAATGATGGCCCAATAAGGTTTGTATGTAACCAATAAGTTGTGTCTAGGACCAATGAGTCCCAATAAGGTGTGTTTAGGGGAAATGAGGGTCAGTTGGGACCAATGAGTCCCAATAAAGTGTGTATGTAACCAATAAATTGTGTTTAGCACCAATAATGGCCCAATAAGGTGTGTATGTAACCAATAAGTTGTGTCTAGGACCAATGAGTCCCAATAAGGTGTGTTTAGGGGAAACGAGGGTTAGTTGGGACCAATAAGTCCTAGTAATGTGTGTATGTAACCAATAAGTTGTGTTTAGAACCAATGATGGCCCAATAAGGTTTGTATGTAACCAATAAGTTATGTCTAGGACCAATGAGTCCCAATAAGGTGTGTATGTAACTAATAAGTTGTGTTTAGGACCAATGATGGCTCAATAAGCTGTGTATGTAACCAATAAGTTGTGTTAATGACCAATGAGTCCCAATAAGGTGTGTTTAGGGGAAACGAGGGTCAGTTGGGACCAATGAGTCCCAGTAAGGTGTGTATGTACCCAATAAGTTATGTTTAGGACCAATGATGGCCCAATAAGGTTTGTATGTAACCAATAAGTTGTGACTAGGACCAATGAGTCCCAATAAGGTGTGTTTAGGGGAAACAAGGGTCAGGTGGGACCAATGAGTCCCAGTAAGGTGTGTATGTAACTAATAAGTTGTGTTTAGAACCCATGATGGCTCAATAAGTCCAAGTAAGGTGTGTATGTAACCAATAAGTTGTGTTTAGGACCAATGATGGCCCAATAAGGTTTGTATGTAACCAATAAGTTTTGTCTAGGACAAATGAGTCCCAATAAGGTGTGTTTAGGGGAAACGAGGGTCAGTTGGGACCAATGAGTCCTAGTAAGGTGTGTATGTAACAAATAAGTTGTGTTTAGAACCAATGATGGCCCAATAAGATTTGTATGTAACCAATAAGTTGTGTCTAGGACCAATGAGTCCCAATAAGGTGTGTTTTGGGGAAACGAGGGTCAGCTGGGACCAATGAGTCCCAATAAGGTGTGTATGTAACCAATAATTTGTGTTTAGGACCAATAATGACCCAATAAGGTGTGTACGTAACCAATATGTTGTGTTTAGGACCAATGAGTCCCAATAAGGTGTGTTTAGGGTAAACGAGGGTCAGTTGTGACCAATGACTCCCAGTAAGGTGTGTATGTAACCAATAAGTTATGTTTAGGACCAATAATGTCCCAATAAGGTTTGTATGTAACCAATAAGTTGTGTCTAGGACCAATGAGTCCCAAAAAGGTGCGTTTAGGGGAAACAAGGGTCAGTTGGGACCAATTAGTCCCAGTAAGGTGTGTATGTAACCAATAAGTTGTGTTTAGGACCAATGATGGCCCAATAAGGTGTGTATGTAACCAATAAGTTGTGTTTAGGACCAATGAGTCCCAATAAGGTGTGTTTAGGGGAAACGAGGGTCAGTTGGGACCAATGAGTCCTAGTAAGGTGTGTATGTAACCAATAAGTTCTATTTAGAACCTATGATGGCCCAATAAGGTTTGTATGTAACCAATAAGTTGTGTCTAGGACCAATGAGTCCCAATAAGGTGTGTTTAGGGGAAACGAGGGTCAGTTGGTACCAATGAGTCCCAATAAGGTGTGTATGTAACCAATAAGTTGTGTTTAGAACCCATGATGGCTCAATAAGTCCCAGTAAGGTATGTATGTAACCAATAAGTTGTGTTTAGGACCAATGATGGCCCAATAAGGTTTTTGTGTAACCAATAAGTTGTGTCTAGGACCAATGAGTCCCAATAAGGTGTGTTTAGGGGAAACGAGGGTCAGTTGGGACCAATGAGTCCCAATAAGGTGTGTATGTAACCAATAAGTTGTGTTTAGGACCAATAATGGCCCAATAAGGTGTCTATGTAACCAATAAGTTGTGTTTAGGACCAATGAGTCCCAATAAGGTGTGTTAGGGGAAACGAGGGTCAGTTGGGACAAATGAGTCCCAGTAAGGTGTGTATGTAACCAATAAGTTGTGTCTAGAACCAATGATGGCCCAATAAGATTTGTATGTAACCAATAGGTTGTGTCTAGGACCAATGAGTCCCAATAAGGTGTGTTTAGGGTAAACGAGGGTCAGTTGGGACCAATGAGTCCCAATAAGGTGTGTATGTAACCAAAATTTGTGTTTAGGACTAATAATGACCCAATAACGTGTGTATGTAACCAATAAGTTGTGTTTAGGACCAATAATGGCCCAATAAGGTGTGTATGTAACCAATAAGTTGTGTTTAGGACCAATGAGTCCCAATAAGGTGTGTTAGGGGAAATGAGGGTCAGTTGGGACCAATGAGTCCCAGTAAGGTGTGTATGTAACCAATAAGTTGTGTTTAGAACCCATGATGGCTCAATAAGTCCCAGTAAGGTGTGTATGTAACCAATAAGTTGTGTTTAGGACCAATGATGGCCCAATAAGGTTTGTATGTAACCAATAAGTTGTGTCTAGGACCAATGAGTCCCAATAAGGTGTGTTTAGGGGAAACAAGGGTCAGTTGGGACCAATGAGTCCTACTAAGGTGTGTATGTAACCAATAAGTTGTGTTTAGAACCAATGATGGCCCAATAAGGTTTGTATGTAACCAATAAGTTGTTTCTAGGACCAACGAGTCCCAATAAGGTGTGTTTAGGGGAAACGAGGGTCAGTTAGGACCAATGAGTCACAATAAGGTGTGTATGTAACCAATAAGTTGTGTTTAGGACCAATAATGACCCAATAAGGTGTGTATGTAACCAATAAGTTGTGTTTAGGACCAATGAGTCCCAATAAGGTGTGTTAGTGGAAACGAGGGTCAGTTGGGACCAATGAGTGCTAGTAAGGTGTGTATGTAACCAATAAGTTGTGTTTAGAACCCATGATGGCTCAATAAGTCCCAGTAAGGTATGTATGTAACCAATAAGTTGTGTTTAGGACCAATGATGGCCCAATAAGGTTTTTGTGTAACCAATAAGTTGTGTCTAGGACCAATGAGTCCCAATAAGGTGTGTTTAGGGGAAACGAGGGTCAGTTGGTACCAATGAGTCCCAATAAGGTGTGTATGTAACCAATAAGTTGTGTTTAGGACCAATAATGGCCCAATAAGGTGTGTATGTAACCAATAAGTTGTGTTTAGGACCAATGAGTCCCAATAAGGTGTGTTAGGGGAAATGAGGGTCAGTTGGGACCAATGAGTCCCAGTAAGATGTGTATGTAACCAATAAGTTGTGTTTAGAACCCATGATGGCTCAATAAGTCCCAGTAAGGTGTGTATGTAACCAATAAGTTGTGTTTAGGACCAATGATGGCCCAATAAGGTTTTTATGTAACCAATAAGTTGTGTCTAGGACCAATGAGTCCCAATAAGGTGTGTTTAGGGGAAACGAGGGTCAGTTGGGACCAATGAGTCCTACTAAGGTGTGTATGTAACCAATAAGTTGTGTTTAGAACCAATGATGGCCCAATAAGGTTTGTATGTAACCAATAAGTTGTGTCTAGGACCAACGAGTCCCAATAAGGTGTGTTTAGGGGAAACGAGGGTCAGTTAGGACCAATGAGTCCCAATAAGGTGTGTATGTAACCAATAAGTTGTGTTTAGGACCAATAATGGCCCAATAAGGTGTGTATGTAACCAATAAGTTGTGTTTAGGACCAATGAGTCCCAATAAGGTGTGTTAGTGGAAACGAGGGTCAGTTGGGACCAATGAGTCCCAGTAAGGTGTGTATGTAACCAATAAGTTGTGTTTAGAACCCATGATGGCTCAATAAGTCCCAGTAAGGTATGTATGTAACCAATAAGTTGTGTTTAGGACCAATGATGGCCCAATAAGGTTTTTGTGTAACCAATAAGTTGTGTCTAGGACCAATGAGTCCCAATAAGGTGTGTTTAGGGGAAACGAGGGTCAGTTGGGACCAATGAGTCCCAATAAGGTGTGTATGTAACCAATAAGTTGTGTTTAGGACCAATAATGGCCCAATAAGGTGTGTATGTAACCAATAAGTTGTGTTTAGGACCAATGAGTCCCAATAAGGTGTGTTAGGGGAAACGAGGGTCAGTTGGGACAAATGAGTCCCAGTAAGGTGTGTATGTAACCAATAAGTTGTGTCTAGAACCAATGATGGCCCAATAAGATTTGTATGTAACCAATAGGTTGTGTCTAGGACCAATGAGTCCCAATAAGGTGTGTTTAGGGTAAACGAGGGTCAGTTGGGACCAATGAGTCCCAATAAGGTGTGTATGTAACCAAAATTTGTGTTTAGGACTAATAATGACCCAATAAGGTGTGTATGTAACCAATAAGTTGTGTTTAGGACCAATAATGGCCCAATAAGGTGTGTATGTAACCAATAAGTTGTGTTTAGGACCAATGAGTCCCAATAAGGTGTGTTAGGGGAAATGAGGGTCAGTTGGGACCAATGAGTCCCAGTAAGGTGTGTATGTAACCAATAAGTTGTGTTTAGAACCCATGATGGCTCGATAAGTCCCAGTAAGGTGTGTATGTAACCAATAAGTTGTGTTTAGGACCAATGATGGCCCAATAAGGTTTGTATGTAACCAATAAGTTGTGTCTAGGACCAATGAGTCCCAATAAGGTGTGTTTAGGGGAAACGAGGGTCAGTTGGGACCAATGAGTCCTACTAAGGTGTGTATGTAACCAATAAGTTGTGTTTAGAACCAATGATGGCCCAATAAGGTTTGTATGTAACCAATAAGTTGTGTCTAGGACCAACGAGTCCCAATAAGGTGTGTTTAGGGGAAACGAGGGTCAGTTGGGACCAATGAGTCCCAATAAGGTGTGTATGTAACCAATAAGTTGTGTTTAGGACCAATAATGGCCCAATAAGGTGTGTATGGAACCAATAAGTTGTGTTTAGGACCAATGAGTCCCAATAAGGTGTGTTAGTGGAAACGAGGGTCAGTTGGGACCAATGAGTGCCAGTAAGGTGTGTATGTAACCAATAAGTTGTGTTTAGAACCCATGATGGCTCAATAAGTCCCAGTAAGGTATGTATGTAACCAATAAGTTGTGTTTAGGACCAATGATGGCCCAATAAGGTTTTTGTGTAACCAATAAGTTGTGTCTAGGACCAATGAGTCCCAATAAGGTGTGTTTAGGGGAAACGAGGGTCAGTTGGGACCAATGAGTCCCAATAAGGTGTGTATGTAACCAATAAGTTGTGTTTAGGACCAATAATGGCCCAATAAGGTGTGTATGTAACCAATAAGTTGTGTTTAGGACCAATGAGTCCCAATAAGGTGTGTTAGGGGAAACGAGGGTCAGTTGGGACAAATGAGTCCCAGTAAGGTGTGTATGTAACCAATAAGTTGTGTCTAGAACCAATGATGGCCCAATAAGATTTGTATGTAACCAATAGGTTGTGTCTAGGACCAATGAGTCCCAATAAGGTGTGTTTAGGGTAAACGAGGGTCAGTTGGCACAAATGAGTCCCAATAAGGTGTGTATGTAACCAAAATTTGTGTTTAGGACTAATAATGACCCAATAAGGTGTGTATGTAACCAATAAGTTGTGTTTAGGACCAATAATGGCCCAATAAGGTGTGTATGTAACCAATAAGTTGTGTTTAGGACCAATGAGTCCCAATAAGGTGTGTTAGGGGAAATGAGGGTCAGTTGGGACCAATGAGTCCCAGTAAGGTGTGTATGTAACCAATAAGTTGTGTTTAGAACCCATGATGGCTCGATAAGTCCCAGTAAGGTGTGTATGTAACCAATAAGTTGTGTTTAGGACCAATGATGGCCCAATAAGGTTTGTATGTAACCAATAAGTTGTGTCTAGGACCAATGAGTCCCAATAAGGTGTGTTTAGGGGAAACGAGGGTCAGTTGGGACCAATGAGTCCTACTAAGGTGTGTATGTAACCAATAAGTTGTGTTTAGAACCAATGATGGCCCAATAAGGTTTGTATGTAACCAATAAGTTGTGTCTAGGACCAACGAGTCCCAATAAGGTGTGTTTAGGGGAAACGAGGGTCAGTTGGGACCAATGAGTCCCAATAAGGTGTGTATGTAACCAATAAGTTGTGTTTAGGACCAATAATGGCCCAATAAGGTGTGTATGGAACCAATAAGTTGTGTTTAGGACCAATGAGTCCCAATAAGGTGTGTTAGTGGAAACGAGGGTCAGTTGGGACCAATGAGTGCCAGTAAGGTGTGTATGTAACCAATAAGTTGTGTTTAGAACCCATGATGGCTCAATAAGTCCCAGTAAGGTATGTATGTAACCAATAAGTTGTGTTTAGGACCAATGATGGCCCAATAAGGTTTTTGTGTAACCAATAAGTTGTGTCTAGGACCAATGAGTCCCAATAAGGTGTGTTTAGGGGAAACGAGGGTCAGTTGGGACCAATGAGTCCCATTAAGGTGTGTATGTAACCAATAAGTTGTG